>APFE031250581.1:0-64428 GCA_000404065.3 Pinus taeda
TCATGGACCAATCGGGTGTCAAGCCACGGATCAAGTGTCGGTAATACCGAGGAGAGATGGAACCGTCGGATCACTACATATCGTGACCGTCGGATTGTAAGTTACAAAATGTACAACGGTAAAGAAACACACTTTACCTAACGCTAACCTAACTCTATACTAGACCAAGTTGAACTTAACTATTCCTATGTGTCGGAATATCCTAACAAATCTGTGAGCTCTGAGAAGTTCTCGTGGTGTAGAGAAACAATAGGCATTGCAGGGCTGGATAAATGACTAAGCTCTCTTGTGGCCCCCTATGGAAAGAAAACAACAATTGGGAGAATGTTGGGTTGTGTTATATTCTTTCCACGACGAGCCCATGTAGTTAACAGGGGGGTTAGAAGGGGGGCAGAGCCCCCCCCTTCGTTGCGTTGATTGCGTAGCGGGAGGAGTCACAGTGGGTTTGAGGGGTGCAGGTAACCCCCACTCTATGGGGTCCAGGGCAGCGCCCTGAAAATTTTTGGTTTTGGACCCTATGTTAGGTTGGGCGGACCTACCTATGGTTTTGTTCATGATTTTCACACTTGGTTTTGGATGCGATGGTTTTCAGTCCATGGTTTTGGACGCGATGGTTTTCGGTCCATGGTATTGGATGCTTCAGCATGTATAAATATGTATTCTAACATTGAAAGGAACATAATGAAAAATCAAGTTGGTAGTCCCGGTTTTGGGATCCAGGGGAAAATCTCTATGTATATGTGTTTTATGTGTTATGATCTCGCTACTATTTATTTTCTGTGCAGCTAATTTCTATACGAAGTTAAAATCTACATCATTAATCCTTCAAAATGAGTCCAAATCACCAGTCCATTGCATTTAGCATTTGTGTCGCTCAAGGACCTCATGAACAGGAAAATAGAACTAAAAGTTGAATCACAGAATTTGGACCTCTCGAGTGTAGAATTTTGGAACCTCCTTTAATTCTTTCTTCCCTTTATTCATAAGGAGAGGGGAAGCTTTGAATCAACAATTTACAAAATATTTTGGACAAAGGCCATCTTGTGTAGAGTTTTCTTCCCGGATTATCGCATCCATAATTATTTGTATCGACGTTTCGAGCCATCCACTGTGGGTCATCATCAGGATAGATCAAAAAATATATAAGCTAGATATCAATGGAATGAATAAATAGAGGTGTGAGAAGGTGATGGAATGGGAAAGATGGTAGCCAACATGTCTTAGGTTAGGTTAATTAATAATTAATAAAACTTTATAATTATTACAGTTAGTACTTTTATAAGAATAATTGAATTTTAATTTACGATTAAAATGATTTCAATTATAATTGATATTAATTTTATTTAATTATACTATAGAATTTTATTAAGGTTTTTTATAATATTAATATTTAATCCAAGAATATTATTTGATATCTTAATTAATTTATTTTTAATTTCTTAGAAGTATATAGAATCCTTAGAAAAAAATTTAATTTTTAGAATATAATTCTGATAGAATTAATTGAATTAAGATTGAAAAATAATTTTGATTAAATTTAAATATAATTGGTTTTATTCCATTATAGCTTTAATGGGAATATTATTAATGATATTGGCATTAGTTAATTATATTCTTAAAAAAAAAAAAAATAATTCTATAGAATAATTGATTAAGATTGAAAATTAATTTTGATTAATTATAATTATAATTGGTTTTATTCCATTATAATTTATTAGGAATATTATTAATGATATTGGCATTAGTTAATTATATTCTTAAAAAAAAAAAAAAAACTAAGGATTCTTATATATCTTCTAAGAAATTAAGAATAAATTAATTAAAAATAACAAATAATAATTCTTGGATTAAATATTAATATTATAAAAAACCTTAGTAAAATTCTATAGTGTAATTAAATAAAATTCATATCAATTATAATTTGAAATCATTTCAATCGTAAATTAAAATTCAATATTCTTATAAAAGTACTAACTGTAATAATTATAAATTTTTATTAATTATTAATTAACCTAACCTAAGGCATGTCAGCTACCATCTTTCCCATTCCATCACCTTCTCACACCTCTATTTATTCATTCTGTCGAGATCTAGCTTATATATTTATTTATCTATTTTGATGACGAGCCACAGTGGATGGCTCGAAACGTCGATATAAATAATTATGGATGTGATAATCCCGAAAGAAAACTCCACACAAAATATGAATCGCAAAAGCCTCAAAACAAAGGCCATCTGTCTAATTGACTAGATGTCTCAACGTGCGATGGTCTGTTTCTCAAAATGATTACAAAGGATTTGCTTCCTTTCTTGAAAATACACAAAAATTATAGAATAATAGGTAAAAAAGGAAAATTGAATGGTGGATAAGGAAAGTATCCCCACGCCATTCCTAAGATTGCCCATGATCATACCACATCTATTCCACAATGCTCTTCTTCAGTTACTCTGTCGATTCGATTGTCGCTTTCCTCTTTAACCGCTTGAATTCCCACTTTCTGGAGCTAGGAGTGATTAAAATTGGTGGCCTTAGTGATATCATAGTTGTCAACTCATCCATCACATAACTCCCTTCCTTTCACTATTGGAGTCTGATATGCCCAATAACATTTCCATAATGGTATTAGGGAGCTTTGGCTTAATGGAACTTTTATTCTTAAAACATCACAAAACAACGAATTCTAATGTTCCTTGGCCCCCTTATGTTTAGACCATTTCATCATTTTCCTCCATAAGACTGAGGGTCATAACCAAAGGCTTGCCCTTAAGGCATTAGGGCCTTTTGCTCCTATCTAGGGGCCTTTTTCCTTTGTAAATAGCTTATCGCCCCTTTCCTTTAAGTTCCTCTAGTGATAATGCACTTAGCCAAATATCAAAACCCCTCATTCGGTGGTTTTCAATGGGGGTGTTTACTCTAGAGTCGCGATATTTCAATTTCTTTGATCGTCAATAGCCCTATGTTCTTTGCCACAACCCCACACCTTTGGTTCTTTGTTCTTTATCCGACTATGCTCCAGCCCTTATATCGGATCCCCCTTATCAACACTTTTTAAAGTGTCCACTGCTATAAAATGTCAACATCCATCAACCTTCGATATATGATCTCTGATGTTACATCATCCTTGCCACGTGGCACTTCCTGAGTGGTGGAAAAAGTCACCCAAATATGCCCCCTCAAAATGCCAAAATAGACTACCACATGTCCTTCCGTACTACCACATCAAGATGACATCATCTTCCATGTGTCCTTATCGGAGCCAATCATGTGCCACCATGCATCATTATGAAAGACCCCTAAGGAGGCTTCAAAATGCATGATGTTGATGAAATGGATGTTCGAGGTTGTTGTTGTTGGACATTGGATAAACCAATGCTCCCCGTGTGTTTTGTGACATGGACTAGCTACCTATCATGGATCCTTATCTTTGGCGATGTGATCGTTGACTAAAACCTATGGGTTTTGGTCTAACAGCGATCGTGATTCCCAAAAAGTGGTATCAAAGCATAGGTGACATGTTCAATACACACTAGTATCGTGTTGGGGGGGATATTGTTGGAAATTGGATAAACCAATGCTCCCCGCGTATTTCGTGACATGGACTAACCACCTCTCGTGGATCCTTATCATTGGCGATGTGATCATTGACTAACACCTATGGGTTTTGGTCTAATGGAAATCATGATTCCAAATAGTTCCAATGGTTCAAGTGAGAGACATATCATGTTTTTGTTTCAAAACTTGAAAACCTTTTTGAAAATTGTTTTGGTTGCTTCTTAATAAATTAGCTTGAGTTTGTGCATTGAAGTTATTGTCAATTGGAAATTAGAAACATACACTTTCGTGAGTTAAACTTCCTGCATTAGTGCTTTGGATTTATTTGTTTTTATTGTCAAAGGTGTATGAAGTAATGGTGACCAATATGATGTTGATCATTGTCATGAGGCATTAGAAGATGGTGACTAAATATTTCCTTGTTATTTTTATTATGAAACCCTTGCCATTGATGTCAAAGGGCAAGGTAAGCAAAGGTTAGATATGCACAGGGAGGATCATTGTGTTGCCATCAATACCAAAGGGGGAGATTGATGTAATTTTCGTCATTGATGGCAAAGTAACTATAGGAGGAGTAGGGCAGGAGTAGCTTGGGCAAAGGAACAACAAAGAAGTGGTAATAGAATCAGCAAAGAAGCAACAAAAGGCATGTGATGTATCGGAAAACCAAAGGATCCGCAAATACCATGGCACAATTAGTGCATGCACAATTATATAAAGAGGTTCATTGATGACTACATTTGTTGTGTGTTGCTTGATTTGAAGACTGGTTTGTTGGAGAAAACTATATTGATGCAAGGAAAGACTCCATAACAACAAAGGAAAGACTCCATGACAAAAATGACAAGACTCAAAGCTATTGAGACATGAATAAGTAGTGATACAAGATGTTGCAAAACATATATATGGCTTTGGAGAGTGATGCACGTTGATTTTTTGTAGTTTGGGAGGTACTCCAAAACCTAGGGTCCGGATTTTGGAGGTTGGAGAACTAAATAGTGCATTGTGGGCTTGGAACCCAAGGTGTGAGCTTTGCACCCAAGTGTGTGGGTGTGAATCCATAAGGTGTACTAGACATGTCATGGATGTAGATGATAGAGGACGTTGAGATGAACCAGACATATCGAAAATCATCAAAATCTAAATTGTCCATGTGCAGAAATTAATTTTGGAAGTTAATATGTGGCCTTGGTTAACGCCGGCCTAGTATTGGGAGGCCTCATGATAGCTAGACAAGCCCTCTTGAATGATTTTTTGAAGCCACATGTAAAGGTATAAATATAACACATGTGTGAGGCTAAAAAGATCAATCTAGTGTGAAACAAAACATATGTTTGATTGATCTTAAGTAGCCATACTCTAGGAGGACAAGTTTAAGTTGGACATAGGCCTATTTGGAATCCTTTTGATGGACTAGGAGATCTGAGTTGGTGCAAAGAGGTATCTACATGCCTTAAGGAGGTTATGGACTATGTTTTGGCTTGGCTTTTGTGTGGTTTTCATCCTTCATGCAGGCCGCAACTCCTAGATGATTGTACAGGTAGGCCGCAACCCAAATAATCCTTGGAACATAGGTCCATGGAGTTGTTAGTGAGTAGAACAAGGTTGCAGGCCTTGTCTCTTTGAAGGATGAGAACATAGAGGGTCTACTTGGGGTTGGTATGAGTCCAGAATTGGAGCAGATTGTGGACAAACCTTGAGAAGATTTCGTTGCAGTTGTGGAAGGTTAGATTGGATAAGAAAGGAGGGTATGATAGAGGATGGTTAGATGCCCTAACCAGTCCATTGACTTGACAACAGTGAAAAGAAGTTCAGGACAGTGAAAGGTGTGTATGGTTGATATGTTTTTTTGCTAGGAGTATAGAGTCTAGTTGGACATATTGTATTGGACATCTTATGGATGGTGGATGGAAACAAGTAGGTGTCTAAGAGTATCCCTAGAGCAGCAAACTTTGGATAGCTATGAGTTGGGTGAAGTGTGGGTAGCCTAAATAGCTCCTTTATGAACAAAGGAGGCTATTAGAGGAGGCATATTGGAGCTCAATGTTTGGCCAGCCAGAGGAGCAGAGTTGATAAACGGTATTCATCATTGAGGAAGTTAAATTTGGTGGTGATATGTGGAATCACTTTGTGCCCTTCGTTGATCTTCATTGGAGCAGTACAAGAATACCATAATGGGTGACTGTGAGTTGTTCACAAATGAAGTTGTGAACAACTCAATGTGAAGTCTCGATGTGTTGATGTGTTGATGGACAAACGAGAAACATGAGAGTAGATTGGATAGTTGAGATTCAGTGGCCAGATGGACTTGGAGCATTGATAGAGTCATGTTGCAGATTGGGAATGAAGGGCCCGGAGGTGTACAGGATATGACAAAGAGGTTGTGATCATCAACTACATCAGTTAGACTATCAGATTATCTTGTATTTGTATTCTTGTACCATTAGATATTTGAGGGCCATTACCCCTGGTACGAGATCCCTAGACTGTTGTATTATTCAGTTGGATTAATATAACGAATATTGGGTTATTGTACAATATTGTGTAAAAATTTGTGTATATTTTGTGCACTACTAGATTTATTGTTGTTTATATTTCATTTTGCAAAGTAGCTTCGTTGTGATTCTTGGTTTGATGATGTCAGTGATTTAAGATTCTATCCTAGACACCAAGATCGTAGAAAAACAACAATGTGTTGCTTTTATATGTTGCATGCATATTGCTTGCATTGGAAAGTGAATGTTTTACATGTGTTATGATATTATAATGTGTTACTAGATTGCATATGTTGGCATATTTGTGATGTATTTAGTATTTACGGGTGGATGAAAATAATATTTGGTGGAGAAATTATTTATGTTATAATATTCAAATATGAAGAGCTTAGAAATGAATGAGTGGAAGGCAAAGAGTCAATCATGTTCACTTCATATTCTTATGTGGAATACAAACAGCCAACAAACTATATCTATAAAATATGTGATTTTGGAGGGAATATTGGTTATAGAGTTAGAGAGAATGTGAGAGCTTATTATTCATAAGTTACCTGGCACATATGAAGCTTGTGTGAAGTCGATTTGAAGGGAAGAAGAGGCAGAGATAAAGATGGAGGTGTGCAGAACTGATGACCAAGTAAACTAGCATGTTTTTTCTTATAGGTATCAAAGGATTGCAATATCCTTTCAAGTTGTAGATTAGTAAATAACAGGTTGGAGTCTATTGAGGTAGAAGCCTCTTATGGTTTGTATCCTGCAAAATATTGTGGGAGTTGAATCTTCCTTGCATTTTGTAGCTTGCAAAAAAATTGAGGTAGTAGCCTTCCGTAGGTTAGTGCCTAGAGAAAATCATATGTAATAAGGGAGTAGGATCTTTCCTCTACATCACAACAATAACAAATCATGATTTTCTGCCTTTATGGGTTTGCACTTATATCTGGTGTCCATATGTTTTTATGATATGTGGTTATGTGATATTTTGGATTACTTATTACTTGTTGTTCACACATTCAATTTGTTGGTCATTATGTGTTAAGTTTCTCATTTAAAAATTCAGTTAATGAGTTTTAAAGAAAATAAATTAATGTTCATGAATGTACTAAACTGATTCACCCCCCCATCTCATTTTAGTCAAGTTTTCATCTAAGTGCTACAAATGCAAAAACTTTGGACATTTGACTAAATATTGCAGATTAACTACTCCCCCAAGGGAATCACAACATAATAAAAATGATCAAGTCTAGAAGAAGAAAATTGAAAGATTCAATTTTTCTCTAAAGGCTCAAATCAAAAACAATGTATGGTACATTGATAGTGGTTGTTCAACACATATGACTGGAGACAGGAACAAATTTATATATTTGAAAGAAAGAAAAGATGGAACCGTGTCTTTTGGAAATGGTAGATATGCAAATGTTATAGGAACAGGTACAGTTAAGATTGGAAGCAAGGATGCTACAGCTCAAGGTGTGCTTCTCATTGAAAATATGAATCACATTATGTTGAGCGTAAGTCAAATGTGTGATCAAAGACATACGATCCTTTCTTACTCAAAGAAATGTGAAATGAGGAGATAAATATGACCAACTAGTGGCTACTAAAACTAGGACTCCAAATGACACATACACTTTGGATGAGAATGTTACATGGTGTTTCCTAGAAAAATAAGATGAAAGTTGGCTCTAACATAGATGGATGGGACAAAAAAACTTCGACAACCACAGAGGTCTTAAATCCATAATCATTTCCCTAACCACAGAGGTCTTAAATCCAGAACCTTATCAAAATCAATAAAAAGTAATTTGTGAGAGAGATGATGCTAATTTCAAAACCAATCAACGTCGTATGTAAACATTGCAATCATGGAAAACAAACAAGAGTTGAATTCAAGATGAAAGAACATTCCACATCAAAACCATTGGAATTGATACACATTGATCTATGTGGACAAATGCAGACAAAAGGATTGCATGGTTAGTATTACTTCATGTTAATGATTGACAATTATACCAAGTTGATGGAAGATAGATTTTTGAAGAAAAAGTTTGAAGCATTCGAATATTTCAATATCTACAAGGAAATGGTTGAGAATTAAAATTATTTGAATATTAAATGTTTTAATATCAGACAATAGCAGATAATTTACATCTAAATCATTTTAGCAGTACTATATGAGGAACATGGAATAAAGAGGCAATTCTCAACAGCTAGGACACCACAAAAAAATGGAGTTGTCGAAAGGAAAATTAGAATTGTAGAAGAAATGGTCAGAACAATTTTGAATGATTCAAAATTGGATAACAAATTTTGGGTTCAAGAACTTGATACGACAATGTATATTTTGAACAGGCGTTTTCTTAGAAGTAGTTTTGATGTGACTCCATATGAACTGTGGAGAGGAAGACTAGAAAATGTCAAGCTTTTCAAGGTATTTGGAAGCAAATGCTATATAAAAAGGGAAGATTAGAAAATAGGAAAATTTGATTCTTGAGTAGATGAAGGTATCTTTGTTGGCTATTCACGCAAAAGAAAATCTTATAGATGTTACAATCAAAGGCTCAATTGAATAGTTGAAAGTGTCAATGTAACATTTGATGAAGAGTGTTGCCCAAATAAAGAACAAGGAAGCTCCTCTTCAAGCAAACCAAAGACACGAGAGAAAGAATTGAAAAGGTCAAAGAGGAAGCCTCAGAGAAAACACAATCAAATGAAGAAACAACTACTAGCTAGGAAGAGACAAGAGATGAATAGAAATCACCCTTGAAGACAACTCAAGAATGGTATCAAAAGAATCATCCTTCAAATCATATCATTGGGGATATCAATGAAGGCATAACAACCAGAAGAAACTGAAAACTTCATTCACCACAACAAGCCCATCTTTCTCTCTTGGCCACATTTGAGTCGAATATTCAAGACGCCAGTCATGATTAACATTAGGTAGCTACTATGAATGAAGAGTTGGATCAAATTGAAAATAATGACACTTTGGAATTGGTTATGTGAACTAAGGACAAAAATGTCATTGGAAAAAAATGGGTTTTCAAGAACAAGTTGAATTAGGATGAATGGGTTACTAGGAACAAATCAAGGTTGGTCTGCAAAGGATATGCACAAGTTGAAGGAATCAATTTCGAAGAGACATTTTCTCTCATTTCCAAAATGGAAGCCATCAGGATGTTCTTGGCTTATGCATGTTCGAGGAAGATCAAAGTATCTTAGATGGAAATGAAATCAACCTTTCTAAATGTAGAGTTAGAAGAAGAGGTATACATAGAAAAACCTAAAGGATTTTTTTCTAACTGACAAGAAAGACTATGTTTGTAGGTTAAAGAAGTCATTTTATGGTCTCAAATAGGCTCCTAGCGCTTTGTATGTTTGTCTTGATAAGTACTTGTAGAAACAAGGATTCAAGAGAGGAAATGTTAATAGCAACCTTTATGTAAGGGTTTAACATGATATCTTTATGATTATTAAAGTATATGTGAATGATATAATCTTTGGGAGAGATGATGACAAGTTAAGGAATAAGTTTGCAACATATATGCAAAGTGAGTTTGAGATGTCATTAGTTGGTGAGTTGAAATTTTTCATATGACTTAATATATCTCAAGAAGACAAGGGAATATTCATTTTTCAAGCCAAATATATCAAGGAAATGTTGAAGAGGTTTCAAATGGAAGATTGCAAGCCAGCTAGTGCCCCAATGGTGATAGATTGAAAGTTGAGCATAAATGACTCATCTAAGGATTTGGATCAAAGGATGTATAGATATATGATTTGTAGTATCATGTATGTAATAGATTCTAGGCCAGATGTGATGCAGGCAATTGGATATGTAGCACCATTCCAAGCAGCACCAAAAGAATCCTATGCCATCGTAATCAAAAGTATCTTTCGATATCTCAAGGGAATATCATAATATGAATTATGGTATCCTAAAAGAAATGAGTTTAACCATTGCAACTTATTTAGATGCAAATTAGGCAAGAATTGTTGATGATCGTAAAAGCACTATTGGAGCAAATTTCTATCTTGGTCGTTATCTTGTTTCGTGTTTAAGTAAAAAGCGATCTTCAATATCCTTATCCACAGTAGAAAGACAAAGTCGCATATTAGCAACAACTTGTTGTACGTAGGTCCTCTGGATGAAACAAACCTTTTAGGATCTTCAAGTGAAGTTTGATGAGCCCATTCTGATATTCTGCGATAACACGAGCACCATAAGTATCTCCAAGAATCTTTTGATGCATTCAAAAACAAAACATATTCTGATCAAGTACCATTTTGTTAGAGAACAAGTTGTAGAGGAGAACGTCAAATTTGAATATATTGGAACAAAAGAACAAATGGTTGACATATTTAACAAACCTTTACCACGTGAGACATTTGATTCTCTTCACCAAAACTTCGGGATTCTCCTAAGTTCCCATTAGACTATTTTTTTATCTCATCAAGTTGATAGGAGGAGTAGAGGTAGGTTTCATGTCCGCAGGAAGCAAGTAGGTTGTTGAGGGGAGTCACACTTTCCCATTGATGTCAAAGGGGGAAAGAAATCCTTAGGAAGGTTAGAAGAAGCATGACGTCAGGGGGAGTTATGATTGTAGGGAGAGTCCATGTGTTTCCATCAATGCCAAAGGGGGAGATTGTTGATAGGTGGTTGTCATTGATGTCAACCTAAGCAGCACCAAGAGACGTCCTACTTTCATTAACCAATATGACATGGCACCTCATTTTTTCTCACATTCATACCAGTCTAGATGGATTCTCCTCATCAAGATTTTTCTTATAGTATGTGGCATGCAAAATGTTGGATCAATGGCTTTAGGTCTAGGTTTTTGGTCAATCAAGATTAAAAATCATTATATATTATTGTATGTGGACCATTGTCCCTGGTACGAGAGTCCACAATTTTTGTAATTATGTTTTGTCATTTTCAAGGTGGTAGGGTGGTGCTAGGGAGGTGGTTGAAATCACCTTTGGATGGGTACCTAAAAATGCTTCTAGGTGGTAAGGTGTGCCAGGGCAAGTTGGTGCTTGCTAGGGTGTTGGTGCATCCATTCAACTGACTACTGATAAAACCTAGGGTGTTGGGGCATCCTTCCAATGGGTGTTGGAGAAGAATGATTTTCAAGAGTTTTAGGGAGTTGTAGATTTATTTTCAGTTGGAGATGAAGATTTAAAGAACTTAGTAGAAAAGAATTCAATGGTTTTTGACCCGGAGGTGGTTTCCCACCTAAAATACCTTGTCTTCATTGTGTGTGGTTTATTTATTGTTTTAAATATTGATGAAGAATAACTAATGATATGAAAATATTAATGAGTTACTAATTGCTAAGAAATATTGATTCAACCCCCTCTCAGAATTTCCAACATGATGGCCATAATGATAGGGGGTAGAGATCATGTTTGGCTTTTTCCCACGTACTAAATTTTATTGTCCTGGACATATTTTGCATTTTGTGGTATGTTTCTTGTTGTGTGTGGACATATTATGCTTTTATCTTTCTTTTTAGCCACATCAACCTCTGGAACATCGTTCCAAGCTCGACCAAAGGTGTGGATAAAGGGACAGGGAGGCATTCACCTTGTGAACCCAATGGACAAATGTGGACCCAAATTGGAAAAATGAGAAAAGGGCTTGTAATAAGTGGATGGAAGTGAGATATATTGTATCAGGAATTAGGACCACGCAACCAAAATTAGGGTTTCCCATGTAGTGCCACTCCTAAATCTAGTAGCCAATAAAGGAGACCCCACGAGACTAGAATACAAGATTAACTTCCCCAGTTGAGGTAAGGGAACAAGGGTACAATCAAAGCCCTTTCTTTCCTCCAAGTCCCCCCAGTAATCCATGCCCAAGTGTGACCAAGAAAAGAAAGCATAAACACCCAATTCCATAATTAAAAATCATACCTCCGGGGTTAGATGGCCCACCTTCAAACATTCAAGCATGACAAATGAGAGAGAGTAAACAATAGTTGGCTTAGGTGGTAGGAATGGAAGCACATCGTGTTGAAATATGGCAACAAGAATATTCCAATTTAATTTGTCCTTGAATTAAATTGTGAATTAAAATCGAATTTAGTCTCAACAGCTACTTGGAAATAATTAATTAATTTATTTTAAATTAATTAGTTGGAGAAATTCAAGTTAGAAGTCTTTCTAAAGTCATGCAAGAGTTATCCCTTAAATTAAGAAGAAAAGTTTGAGTTATATTTGAGTTGTAATCAGTTAACTCAGTTTACTGAGTTAAGTCCAGTTAAATTAGTTCCAAATTGTTTGAGGAACTAATAGTGAGTTAACAGTCATTTGATGCATTAGTGCACTCACCTAGTGCTACTCCAGTTAACTGAAGATTCCCTCATCATAAACTCATGCATGTCTATTCTGATAAAGACCCAGTTGAGATTATTGTTCAAGGACAGTGTACTATTAGTTGCATTTGTTTTCTCATGGAGAAAACTCATGCATGCAGTCAAGGATTTATCCTTGAGGATTACGCAGTTTTGGAGGAGGATCTTCCACTTGGTAAAAGGAAAATCATCCATAAGGAACAGCACAAGGAAATAGGAGCTTGGAGGGCAGAGAGGAAGGTTGAAGAGAAGCCAAGATTTCCTGTGAGCATCTGTGAGGATTTTACTGAGAGCTGGCTAGCTGTGAGAGCTAAGGCTTTGTATAGTTCCTATGTATTTACACAATGTATGATAATACAATAGTGTGGGGTTTTTAGTTGAGGCTTTCCCCAAAGTATTTTCATGTGTATTGTGCCATTGATTCTTCTTCTTCTGGTTATATTGTTCAGCTCAATCTTTAAGCTTCCGCAAATTGATAGTACAAGTAGGTTATAGTATTCTTATTTGATTTATATTACATTATCGGGTAAACCTACCATCATATTTTCTACATGGTATCAGAGGTAGATTTGTAGAAATTTATACTTGGTATTGGAGCTGTGAATAGTATACTGAGAAGAGAATTCAAAGTTTGAAGTTCAGGGTTGTAGGTGCAAATCAAATTCATATCATACTTCAAGGTTGGCCAATGGCATTCTATGGCTTGAGACTCAAGTATGCCTTGGAAGGTAGTCGAATTACATAGCATGGAAGATAGAATGGAGGTTGTATTAGAAGACAATGGCTTGAAGGAATTCATTGATTAAGAAATCCCAAAGCCATCTTCAACTAATGCACAAGAATTGGCTGAGTGGAAGAAGTGTGTGGCGAAGGCGAGATGGATCATCCTTGAGGGAGTTCAAGACCATATTGTCTTGAGTCTCCATGGGAAGGATACTCCACTTTCAATGTGGAAGACATTGAAGGACTTCTACCAAAACAGTAGCGACTAGAGGAAATTGGCGCTTAAGGATAAGCTTTGAAGAATCAAAATGGAGAAGAGCGATACTATTTTCACATATCTGAACAAGCTCACCACCTATAGAGATGAGCTTGGCAGCGTGGGAATAACTAGTTCTGATGATTATATGGTGAGCCTCGCTCTCCTTGGCCTTCCAAAGAACTGGAATAGATACCAGGACTCTGTGAATGGAAGGAAGAAATTGCCGGATTGGGAATGACTGTGGTCGGATCTTATGCAGGAGGAGATCAGTAGGAGCACACGAGATGGTTCTTCATCCAAGAATGATGATGAAGAAAAGCTGGCCTTAGCAAGTAAGGAAAGGAAAGGGAAGGGGAAGGCTTCCCATTTCAAATCGAATTCTTCTCATGGAGAGAAGAAGGGTGACATCTCTAAAGTAAGATGCTTTAATTTTCACAAGATGGGACGTTATGCGACTAATTTCTCATTGAATAAGTCCAAGAAGGGATCCTTGGAAGGATCGGAAGGTGAGGCATTAGCCTCTTAGTTCGAAATGGACTTTATCCTCATCGCATGCATGGTGTCATCGATGATGGGATCTGTTTGGTATCTTGATAGGGAGCCTCATTCCACATGACCGGTGAGAAAAATTTATTCAGTGCCTTGGAGGAGAAACACATCAAGATGCGCATAAAGATGGGTGACGACGGAAGGTATAGTGTTTCAGGAGTGGGCATGGTTGCTTTTCTAAGGGAGCATGGAGCTCCTCTTACCTTGACAGATGTGATGTATGTGCCTAGACTGAAGAAGAACTTGGTATCGGTCGCAATGTTGAAGGACAAAAGGATACGATCTTGGCTTCAGTAAAGGAAAGGAATTCCTAAGACACATAACCATGGGTCAGACCAAGAGGATAAGGATTCGGGTGAAGACTCTCTATAAACTAGAGGTAGATGATTGTGCAGCATTGAGTACGAAAGCAAAATTGATGCAAAGCCAAGACATTGGTGAGCTGTGGCACAGGCGTTTGGGCCATTTGCATCATGAGGCTTTGAAGACAATGCAGTAGATATCTACAGGACTTCCCAAAGGTAAACTTGAAAAAGTTGACACATGCAAAGGTTGTACCTTGGGAAAGTACACCAAGTCTTCCTTTCATGAAATAGTCGAGCAAAGGCTATCTTAGAGTGAGTTCATATTGATTTATGTGGACCATTCTCGACGGAATCCACAACAAAGCAAAGGTATTATGTGATTTTCATTGATGATTATTCTCATAAATGCTGGATTTATTTCGTGCATAAGAAGGACCAAAATTTCACAAAGTTTGGTGAGTTCAAATCTTTGGTCGAGAAAGAGTCAGAGAAGAAGATCAAGGCCTTGAAAAGTGACAATAGTGGAGAATATGTCTCTCAAGGGTTTAAGGACTTCTGTGTAGCGGAAGGACTTAAACGAGAGTTGGCGGCACCTCATAACCCACAACAGAATGGGGTGGCCAAGAGGAAGAATAGAACTATTGTAGGGGCATCATGAGCAATGTTGCATGATCAAGGCCTACCACTTCACTTGTGGGGTGAGGCATGCAACACAGTGGTCTATTTTCATAATAGAAGCCCGCATCGCATACTTGGGATGAAGACACCACAGGAAGCTTTCTCACGTAAGAGACCAGATGTGGGTCACTTCAGGATCTTTGGCTCATCGGTATATTGCCATGTGACAAAGGATGCAAGGAAGAAGCTTGAGCTGACAACAGAGTTGGGGATATTTGTGGGGTACACTGATACACCTTACAACTATCGGGGGTACTTGCCTACTAGTCAAAGGACAGTGGTTCGCAAAGATCTCAAGTTTGATGAGGATAAGGCCATGCGAGTTTCCCTTGATAGGGAGCTCCAACTACAAGCTGTGGAGGAACTGTTGGTTCCTAAGGAGGAGGAGTCTTAAATTGATGTGGAGCAGCCGCATGCAGAGGTTCCAGGAGTGGAGACATCCACTCAAGCAGAGTCTTCCAGAGATGGACGGAAGCACACAAGAGAAGCTAACAGATTGTTGGAGGCTGTGAGAGAGAATGTGGGAGCACCATCTTCTCAACGCAGACAGAGGAGGTCACTTGAGAGGTACACTAGATACATGGCCCGTGCTGGGGAATGTGTTCATACCGGGCCATCTTCCTTTGAGGAAGCACTGCAGCAGCCGATTTGGGTTGATGCTATGGTGGAGGAGTATGACTCCATAGTTTGTAACAGTGTTTGGGAGGTGGTTCCGAGACCGAAGACTAAGTCAATGGTGAGTTTCCATTGGCTTTACAAGGTAAAGCAAGCTGTTGATGGTAGTGTGGAGAAGCATAAGGTAAGATTTGTTTCCTGTGGCTATTCACAGGTCGAGAGGATCATGTTGTTGTAGTATATTGCGATAGAGGAGCAAGATGATGACATTTTGACAAAGGCATTGTCAAAGTGTAAATTTGAGTTCCATAGAGACAGGATCGGGGTGGCAGATAATCTGTTTCTTGTTGAGAGGGAGCGCTGAAATATGGCAACAAGAATATTCCAAATTAATTTTTCCTTGAATTAAATTGTGAATTAAAATCGAATTTAGTCTTAACAACTACTTGGAAACAATTAGTTAATTTATTTTAAATTAATTAGTTGGAGAAATTCAAGTTAGAAGTCTTTCTGAAGTCATGCAAGAGTTATCCCTTAAATTAAGGAGATAAGATTGAGTTATATTTGAGTTGTAATTAGTTAACTCAGTTTACTGAGTTACGTCTAGTTAAATTAGTTCCAAACTGTTTGAGGAACTAATAGTGAGTTAACAGTCAGTTAATGCATTAATGCACTCAACTAGTGTTACTCCAGTTAATTAAAGATTCCCTTTTAAAAAAATCATGCATGTCTATTCTGAGAAATACCTAGTTGAGATTAATGTTCAAGGATAGTGTACTATCAGTTGCATGTGTTTTCTCATGGATAAAACTCATGCATGCATTCAAGGATTTATCCTCGAGGATTGCGCAGTTTTGGAGGAGGATATTCCACTTGGTAAACGGAAAATCATCCACAAGGAATAGAGCAATAAAATAGGTGCTTGGAGGGTAGAGAGGAAGGCTGAAGAGAAGCCAATATTTCCTGTGAGCATCTTTGAGGATTTTACTGAGAGATGGCTAGCTATGAGAGCTAAGGCTTAGTATAATTCCTATGTATTTCCACCATGTATGATAATGCAATAGTGTGGGGTTTTTAGCTAAGGCTTTCCCCAAAGTATTTTCATGTGTATTGTGCCATTGATTCTTCTTCTTCTGGTTATATTGTTCAGATCGATCTTTAAGCTTCCTCAAATTGATAGTAGAAGTAGGCTATAGTATTCTGCTTTGATTTATATTGCATTATTGGGTTAACCTACCATCGGATTTTCTACACATCGAGCTATCAGGTGGATGCAATGGGTCATTGATTGTCAAATGAAGACAAATCTTAGGAGAAAAAAATCTCCTATAGGGGTCACCCACTGGTGGTGGGTAACATCTAGCTCCAACTAGGACATGAGCTCTCAGTAGAGTGCACGAACCATGTACTCAAATGGGGAACTCATGATAACACTAGAAATCTCTTGGTACTGTATAATTTTTACCTGCACATCACAGACAAAGAAAACGTGGGCATCTTGTATTAAAGGCGTACTTTTATCGCCCATGCTTTTGTTAGTCCATAAAATCAAACAGGCAATAAAACTTACTCTAAAGTGAAAGTCTAATCTAAATGCACCTAATCTAGCATGAGAACATAATATGATATTAGATCCTAATGCAAAAACCAATATGTAATGCAACCTACTCTAACATGCATATAAGATACAAATGTTGTGTAATCATAGAGCCAATGTAGCCAATATATCATTAGATTAATATAAAATATTTTCCCCTATGATTACTCATGCAACAAATCCGAGAACAAATGTAGGAAGAATCATATGGAAGGTCACAAGGGTGGGAGGCAAGAAAATATGATATCCATATATTATAGAAGGGAGTTAAGGATGAAGAGAAGGGAACCCACTTGGAGAGTCAGATCCTTTCCTGCAAAGAGAGAATAGATGATAGGACAATTGAGCTCATGAACTCTTTACCACGGTCCTTCTTAGTGGTGCCAGGACTCATGCTTGCTTTAAAGTTAGTGTGCGAAGGAAAAGGAGGAGGTTGGCCTGAAGGGGGATGGTTAGTAAGAGGTTTTTCCCAATAATCATACCCATGAGAGGTGAAAGGCTCCTCATCAATGATCATGTGAAAAGGGGTGAGGTAATGGCTCATTGAAGACTCCATAGGATCATGAAGAAAGCAAAGAGAAACAAGACCCCTATTTATGTCATCATCATTATCACAAATGGGGATTTGTCCGCTATAACAATCAATCATTTCCCATTGTCTTCCTTCCCAAGGGGGGAACAATGATCTTTCTTTTCAAGGTTATCGATAGATATATCATTATAAGTAACATCATGCAGAAAGGGAAGATCAACCTTAACCTCATCCTCCTTTTTGGTATCATAAATAGGGTCACTATCGAAATGATGAATGTTGATATCCCACTTCCCCTCGTTTATGTGGAAGAAGCTACAAATGTCAAAACCAATTGAAGCCATGATGTTTATACCCTATATCTCTTCATTAAGTGCAATATTTAGCATGCCTTCCTGAATTAGAGGTCCAACTTTATTAGCTTCATCATTGTGGACCTGAGTTTCTATGGGGCTTTCATTTATACTATAGTCATACCCAATTCCCCAATTAGCAACCCAAAAGTCATCCATAGATTCTTCATCTGCTTTATTATCATGATGTTCTTTAGAATGATCCCACTCTTCATTATTAACAAGGGAGAGCTCCTCCTCCTCATTTTTATGAAGAATATCACCACAAGTATCCACTAGAAAACTTTGATAACAAAGTTCAAGGAGAAGGGCATTGGTAGGATTTCTTTTATATTTTTGTTGCATCTCATGGAGCTTTGCTCCTTGTTGGAAAAAATGGGAATTCAGATCTTTGGCTTTATATCCTTCCATCAGTTTCGAGTATGATTTATTATATTCATTCATTCTCTCCTACTATGTTTGGCACCTTTTGGGATCCATATCTTCATCATCATCCTCATGGGGCATGCTTTCCTATTCTTTATTACCTTCATCATTTATCTAATCTTGATAATTCGGAAAAGGGGCTTCCTTTTCCTCATTTTCCTTATTTTCATCCCACCTTTTTTGAAAAATATCTTCAAATTGATCAACATCGATGATACTTCCTTGAGGGAGATTGGTATACCTATCTCCAACTTTACCTTCAAATTTTAAAGAGAAAAGAATAAAATTTACATCTATATTATCTTCATAAGGAGCCCATAAATCATTTCCCACCCAAAATATTGCACCTGTTGCCTTGCACTATTAATCCCACTTCCATCAAACTTAGGCACCCACTTATGCCATTGTTTAGGCAATTCATCAGGGTACCAGAAACTTCATCAGAGATTATTGGTTCGAATGAAATGAGCTTTGGGTCTTCTTCACTACCATTAGATTGGAAAACCTCCTTCTCAATATCCAATGGTGGAAATGACTATTCCCGATCATGCATTATTTCAAGCATTGCATGTTAACTTTGAGGGGAGTCACCAAGGTGAATTTGAAGTGCCTAAATAGATGCATGCTTCACCTAAAAAACATTAAAGTTGAAGTTCAAGACACAATTCTCGTGTCCCCGAAAATGGCTCCAAAAATGTTGTTGCACAAACTAGCAGGCCTAGTGAATAGGCAAGAGCTAGTGGGAACAACACCCTGGGACAAAGACCCATTATCATCACAACCTGAGGCCCCTTTTATTCTTGGATTTTCAATGATGAGAGGAGTCCCAGTATGACTCACTTGTGATAGATATGAATCTATAATAGGATTGAAGTGAGGGAATGTGGCTTATTCAATGGATAGGTTCAATGAAAGTGCAAGCTTTGGGAGAAACTAGTAAGAATTTCCACAAAATACCCCTTGAAAGGAAGGCTACAGGAGACCTAGGGTTGAAATATTTTATGAGATATGAATTCATATAAGGTCAATATAGACAAGAAAAAAGGATTTGAATGATATACTTCAACAAGTACTAAATCACATGCCTTTAAAGAGTCCCCAAGTTGAAGGATTAGCTTCTTGGGTTCCCACTTGTTGTGTTAGCTAGGGCATCAAATTTCTGGATATCATACCATAGGAATTGTATCAAAACAATAATATCACTATAAGAGACATTAAGGAAGAGATATATCCAATAGAAATTCAAAATGAACTCCTCTAATGGAATTTGCACCAAGCCCTAGAGAGGCCTCCTTATCCTTAAAGGGACGACGAAAAGAGGTAAAAAGAAGTATGATTTTCGAGTAGAGTGTGATTAGCAAGGATTTAAGTCCCATTGTATGATTATTGGGAGAACTAGAGTCAAGTATAAACCAATAAATGGAAACTCACTCTTCAAGGAGGCCTAAATAAGTAGCTTCGCTATTTATGGAGGTAGCTACATGGCTACTTTAGACTTTTACACTTCGATAAAACTTGTTATGGAGTTTCAAGGATGCAAATGCAATCAATCCTCTAGGAACATTCATTCATTCATTTCCTATGAGTAACGCATGTAAAATTCCCAATAGTTTCAATTCTTTTAAATAATTTTCATCAATTAGGGCACACTAATAACCATGAGATAAATATTCCATGCATTAGACATTCACAAAATCAGAAATATAGAATTAAATAGAACTTACAAGTCAAAGAAGAATATATCCATCCATAAAAATTCCAAAGAGAAGCTCCAAGAATGATCGTGAAATCATCCAAACAGCGAATTTTATCAATAACATCCAAATTCGTCCTCTTATTGCAGGTATGAAATTCTCAAGGGAGAGATCAAATATCCAAGTGATGATGGATAGAATGAGACTAGGTCTCCTCTATTTATACATGATTTATGAGACAAAGCCCCTCCAATGCCTAAAATGTGTAGTAACCCACTCGTTGTTACTAGCAGACTGTGATAGCTCAAAATTTAAATCGAATAAGCCTTCTTAAGCCCACACAAGTCTAACATGGAGGCCTAGAAGGGCAACATTGAGGCCTCAAGTGCTATGTATGAGAGTGAGGCCTCAAGAATGATGAATAAGAATGGGATGCCCTCCAAATGTTGCAAAACATCTCCAAACACCAATTTGGGCTTTGTGGGTTCCAAATGGGTCTCATGGGTCTCCAAGTGTCTCATAATCAAGTCGATGCTCCATTAATGAGGGTCATAAGATGACACATGCCCTCCCGTGTCACCCTAGGAAAGACAAAAGTTCTTATGGGCCCTAGATCAACTATCAGGTTGTGGGTGCAATGTGTATCCGGTTGGAAAACGCGATCCAAGTGCATCATTATCTCTATATAATTGGGGCACAAACAAGAAAGTGGTGGCGCTGAAGAATCCCATGGTGTGGCAATAAATTCTCCTCATGGATAGAGGCCCATGGCTCTCAACGCTTACCCTACAAGGGCCATTATGATCCTATGGAGGGCTTAGATCCTATATAGGGAGGCCAAGTACAAGATGACAACCCACCTACAATATTGTATGAGATCCAATGTGTCTCCTCACCTTCCAATACAATGATTCATTAGTACAATTGAGTAAATGAGCTTTATAATCAAGGGACAAATTGGACACATCATAGTGGATTTCCCTTCCAATTTGGGCTTTGAACATGTACTGGTTTTACCTCACTCGAAAAGAGAGGTTAATGAAGGACTCTATTAGGTGTTTTAAACCTTTAAGGCAATGACAAGTCCTAGTACAACCTTCAAGCGGCAAGTGTTATGTCAAATGATGATGGAATGAAGTGGGGGATGAAGGGAATGTTCCAAGCCACATGTCATGGTACAAGGGTAGTTATGATGAAGGAGGCCTGCACCTTGTGTATATGAATGTAGGAGGGAGCAATCATGACATATGAATTACCCCAACCTTTGTTTTTCCACCCTTCTTCATTTTCATTTTTCCTTTTATTGTTTTTTCTTCATTTTACTTCTGAGGGCTCAAAGGGATGAGAGCATGATGTGTAGTATGTAGTAGTGATTACCCCCCTTAAGGTAGGTTGGGACATTCATTGGTTCCTTAATGATGCAAGGGAACTCATAGCGGACCTAATAACCATGGTGATGGCCATTATGATAGGGGGTAGAGCTCATGTTTAGCTTTTGCTTGTGTGCTAAAATATATTGTCCTGACCATATTTTTCATTTTGTGGTACATTTCTTGTTGTGTGTGGCCATATTGTGCTTTTATATTTCTTTATAGAAAACCTTCAGAGCATCATTCCAATCCTGGCCCAAGGTGTGGAAAAATGGAGGGGGAGGCCAACACCTTGTAGACCCAATGGAAAAATGTCGACCCAAATGGGGAAAATGTGAAAAGGGCTTATAATGAGCAGAGGGAAGTGAGATATATGGTATCGAAAAGTAGGACCACACAACCAAAATCAGGGTTTCCCATGTAGTCCCACTCCTAAATCTAGTAGCCAATAATGGAGATCCCATGGGCCTAGCATACAAGACCCCGGTTGAGGTAAGGAAACAAGGGTACAGTAAAAGCCCTTTCTTTCCTCCAAGCCCCCCAGTAATCCATGCCCAAGTGTGCCCAAGAAAAGCAAGCATAAACACCCAATTTCATAATGAAAAATCATTCCTTTGGGGTTGGGTGTTCCACCTTCAAACGTACAATCATTACATATGAGCGAGGGTACATAATAATTGGCTCAAGTGGCAGAGAATGGAAGCACATCGAGCTATCAGGTGGTTGCAAGGGGTTGTTGGCTATCGGCTGAAGACAAATCTTAGGAGAAAAATTCTCCTATATGTGTCACCCACTAGTGGTGGATAACAAAGCCTTGCAAGATAATCACAGACTATTTAAAAAATTGTCTACAAAAAATTGTGTTCATCTAAGGAAACTTTATTCCAGATAAGTCATTGTTTTCGACTGAGGAATATGGTTGCAATCCATGGGTCTTGATTCCCTTTCATTGGTATAAATTTTGAAAGGGCTTATGATAAATTTGGGTGGCCCTTCATATTGGCAATGCTCAAGGTCCTTGGGATTTCCCAATTCTATTTAAACATATGGAAACATCATTTGCAAAATAAACAACTTGCCTCTCCATCAATCATTCCAAGTCTTAAAAAAGTGGCATTTTCAACTCAATGCATCAAGGATGTTTCTTGTCCCTTGGCCTTCACCTTGTATGTTGTTAGGTTCCTATACCAATAGGAGTCATAATTTTGAATGAATGAGATTAAACCTTGTAATATTATACATAACTTTGCTTTTGCAAATGTTTTCTATATTCAAAAAATTAAAAAATGTAAAGAGGGTATGTCCTAAAAGAATAATCAAAGGACAAAAAGAACAAAAAGGTCAAAAAATATGAAAAATATGAACCCCCAAGAAAAGAAAAAAGACCATGAAAGTGAGCAAGCCAAAATGCCACTACTATTTACTTTTTATGCATAATAAGAGATTGTGTGCAGCTTGGGATCCTTGCCACAATCCATGATAGTCAAAATGTTTAAACTTGGCTATTTCATGTTTTCAATTTCATGTCTATAGATAGAGAATAAAAATCTGGCCAAACAGTGTAACCTTGGCAGATAATTAGATAGGTAGAGTAAATAAAAGGAGCTCAATTGTTTAATCTAAGCCCTTGGATGTAATGAGGTTAGATTTAGTTAGTTTACTATTGTAAAGAAATAGAAAAATATTTGATAATGATTTGTTGGCTCAAATGCACCCTAATAAAGTGAAGTAAAAATGGTAGGATGAGTAGATGGGTAAGTAGAAGAAAGGTTGCAGAAGTATGATGATTGATTAGACAAAAACACCTTTATCATCTTTCAACATGTATTTCAAATGTGAATGGGCAAATTAAGCGTGCATAAGGTTTACAAACTCAATTAATTAACTTCCCCCATTCATTTCACCCCTTTACTTTACTAATTTCCCATAAATAAATTCTAAGTACTTAAATCATTTAAGTCAAATAGGCTTAAAGCATTTCTCTGATTTCTGGAGGGACCAAACCCTCAGCTTAATGACTTAAGGACAACGAGTACTAGATTCCCCCTCATAAAAAATTCATCTCCCTTCATTCCCCCCCATTTCCCTAATAAAACCCTTTTTCCTAAGGTTAAAACACTATTGGCCTAGGGAAAGTAATCACCCCCATGTAAAACCCCTTTTTTCCCAAAAAACCCACAAAAACACTTTAGCCTAAGTTATAATGCATATATGCGAAAAGTAAACAAATCACAGAAAATACATTATGCTTAGCACAATTCATTTCCGTCGTTTTTATATTAACTTCTAATTTGTATATATTAATTCCCATTAATACCCTTTCCTATATGTATATATTAAATCCCTTACATTAATATCCCTAGACCTAGTTTTAACTATAAAACTATGAATTTTTACCCAAACCCTGACAAAGTTCATTAATTGATCGATTCACAATTACGTTAAAGTAAACCTCTGCAAATCACCTTGTTATGAAACCAGCTCAAGAAAAGATATAAAAGACAGATCAACGCATTAAAATTTAGCCTCTTCGAGGGGGAAACCTCCTTTACATTACATAAATGAACAATTCTTGGATGATACAAATGAAAATACCTCCTTTCTATATATAGGAGTCTAAGGGGTCATAATATAATCAGAGCCGACATAACAATAATAATGTAAGGGCATAATAATAACAATAGTGGGCTTCTATGGGGCACAACAGTAACAATATGGGGACTATATGGGTACAACAATATAATAAGGGGGTTGTACTAATAACAATAAGTGGTTACACTAGTAGTATATGGGCCTAACATGCCCCTCTCCTTCAGAAAGTGTTGTCCTCAACGCATGAGTAGTTTTTGATGCTTTTGTATAAAAAATGTGTCCTCTCATGTGGAATCCTCAGCGAGTAAGTTCTTTCACTTGATGAGATACTCTGAAATTGATCGATTTCCTAGCAGTCAGGTTCTTGTTTCTATGACTGCTCCAGGTTCCAATATGATTTTTCCTTCCTCTTCAAGTTCTAGAAATATTGTTTGAATTGGGATATTCTGCAACTTTACTTCTTTTTCCTTCTTCCATTCATCCCTTGCTTCGTTTATCCAATTTGGTTGGATAATAGAAATAGCACAAAACAATGCTTCCACACCCTCATCCTTTCTTGAGAGTGCATCTGCAACAAAAAATTTCTTCCCTTTTATGTAGATGATGTCAAAGTCATAACCCAACATATTTGTGACCCATTTTTTATGTTATTCTAAAGATAATATTTGTTCTAAAACATATTAAGATTATCATCATACATTTTTACCTTGAAGTGTCTTCCCATTGGGTAAGGTCATTATTAAGTGCGTGTAGTATTGCCAACATTTCCTTCTCATAAATAGCTTGCTTGAGATGTAGCTGTAAAAATACCCAATCACCTACATCAAAACTTTTTTCACTGCAATGTTGATCGACCTGTTGTTTCATTTTATTTTGCACCAAAGTGGCGTTATCCTTTAAAAGTTGGAGAACTTGTTGTTGATGCTCGTTGTGATCTTTCACTGCTTGAACCTTTTTCTTCTTGATATGTCCTTCTATCTTGAGAGTTTGAGGAGTGGTAATTTCTTCCAATGCATTACAAGATATGGTTGGATTGATTTCTTGAGACTCGATGTGATCTTTCAATTCCTGAACATTTTTCTTCTTGACATGTCCTTCTATATTGATAGTTTGAGGAGTGGTAATTCCGTCCAATGCATTACAAGATATGGTTGGATTCATTTCTTCTTTCTCGATGTGATCTTTCACTTGAACCTTTTTCTTCTTGATATGTCCTTCTATCTTGAGAGTTTGAGTAGTAATTCGTCCAATGCTTTACAAGATATGGTCGGATTCACTTCTTGATGCTCGATGTCATCTTTCACTTCTTGAACATTTTTCTTCTTGATATGTCCTTCTATCTTGATAGTTTGAGGAGTAGTAATTCCGGCCAATGCATTACAAGATATGGTTGGATTCATTTCTTCTTTCTCGATGTGATCTTTCACTTGAACCTTTTTCTTCTTCATATGTCCTTCTATCTTGAGAGTTTGAGTGGTAATTCTTGCCAATGCTTTACAAGATATGGTCGGATTCACTTCTTCTTTTTCTGGGGTTGGGTCTTGGCATATATCATCTTCTTTTGATGTTTCTTGATCCTTTTCTTCCTCCTCTTCATACTCTATGTAAAATAATTTCTTCTCAACACACTTATGACCTTTAGTGCATTTTATATCATAATTGTAACAAAGCCCTTTTTCTCTTTTTTCTTCCAATTGTCGTGGTGTAAGCCTTGTAGGTTGTGGAAGGCTAGCAGAAGAAACACTTCCATAATTATAGTCATGAGTGGTGGGATTCCTTATTTTCATAATTTCACTTTCAATTTTTCTTGCCAACTCGAATGCCTCCTCCAATGAATCAAGTTCCCAAAAATGAACCTCATGTTGAACGTTATCCTCTAAATTCCCTATGAAGACATCAAGCTTTTTCTTCTCTAGAATAAAATTTACCCTTCTATTCAATTTTTAAAAGTCTGCAATGTGCTCTCCGATTGAACCCTTTTGTTTGAGATTTATCAATTGGCTAAAGAAGGAGTTTCTCTTTGTATCCTCATAATGTGCTATCATTTCCTCCGTGAAAATTGACCACGTGACAAGTGGTTTACGAGAACAAAGCCCTTTATACCATAAAAATTGATTCGGTTCTAAATAATTAGATGAAATGCATACCTTTTGTAACAGTGGTACACCATGTATATCAAAATATTTCTCCATCTGTAGTATCCAATTTACCGGATCCTTGCCATCAAACTTCTTCATCTTGCTTTTTCTTGATTTTAGGATCTCTATCTTGAAGTGACTGTAACTCTGTAATTTCAGATCTTCCAGTTCTGAAATTGTGACCTGCAATAGCCCTTTGTGTCCTTTCCAATGCCACTAGTCTGATCCAAATTGGATTCTCCAAGGAAGAGTTATGCCAAATCTCCCACGATGACCTGATTATAGACTAGTTCAATAGAGTGAACTTGTATGACGTGTCACATGTCACTGTTTCAACATTTGGATCTACAAAATGTACACAAGAAACTACAATCTGTCCTATTTCTATAACTTCTTACGAAATTTCAATCTCATGCTCAGAGAGAAAGTTATGACGATTTTCCCCAGGTCACCTGTTTGGAATGTAATTCGGGAGTCTGCAAAAACCCTAAATTCCTCAAACTATATCTCCAAAAATATAGTGAGACAGGATCTGAAATTTGGAGCCAATGTTCAGACTGATTTTGTCTCAAATAATTTTATTTCTTAGCTTCTGAAACTTTGTAGTGAAATATCTATAGCGAAAATCCCACGATGACCTGTTTGGAGCAGCGAAACCCTAGAATCCATAGCTCTAATACCAAATGTTATGAAACCAGCTCAAGAAAGGATAGAAAAGACAGATCAACGCCTTAGAATTCAACCTCTTCGAGGGGGTAACCTCCTTTACATTACATAAATGAACAATTCTTGGATGATACAAATGAAAATACCTCCTTTCTATATATAGGGAGTCTAAGGGGTCATAATATAATCAGAGTCGACTAACAATAATAATGTAAGGCATAATAATAACAATAGTGGGCTTCTATGGGGCACAACAATAACAATATGGGGACTACATGGGTACAACAATATAATAAGGGGGTTGTACTAATAACAACAAGTGGTTACACTAGTAGTATAGGGGCCTAACACACCCCCGCCACCTAAGTTCGTCATTAATCCTACCTTAAATCCACCATTAATCCCGATACCGCCATATTTAAAGTGCCCGTCGAGCCACTCATTTACCTCCATGCGCAATTTTGCCCCGACCGTCATCCGATCTAAAGGCCCAAATCCAATGCCCTAGAAACCATTTCGGGTGGGATCATCCGCAAGACTATACGCGCCTGAAAAAGTTGTTTTCCACGAGACCTCACTGGCAACGTGTCAGCCACTAAGTGGAATCAGGTAGCCCCTCCCAAAACCCCCCAACGCCCATAAGCAGTGCGAAACTAACTGCTTACCACATCCCTGCTATGCGACAAATCAGTCACTATTGACCCGTACCCGCCAAATAACATTTTTTCCATATAAAGTCATAAAACCCCAAAAATGTCTTTTTCGCTAAATTTTTGCCTGCAAGCTTCTGTATGGATGCACGACACCTACAAAACATCGAATCCGTCAACCCACGTGCAAATTTCTCTCCGAAGAACGCCACAGATCACCCAGTCAACCGTGCAGCTTCCACAAGCACCCTACGACTAATTACAGCTACCAGTTATCCTGCTAAGAGTCCATTTGCCTCAGTTTCAAGTACTTAAACCCGAATTCACCAAGTGCTGTCAGATTCAAGTTAGACCAGTCATTGAGTATTTTGTTAAACTTAAAACTTAATTAAAATTACTCTAATAGACTCCATATTGCTCTTTGTTGGATACTCAAACCCTGAAACTGCCAAACTACCTCTGAAAACCCCAATTCAACCTTGAGCAAGCCTAATTTGAATCCACAAGAACCGAATTATGGTTGCCCCTACTGCATTGAACATAAGACCCATCTCCACGCCCCATTTGGACCTAGACCACCTTCCCTTAGTCGATAGGGATTTCCAGATAAAAGATATCTCTATCATAAAGCTCTTGCTCAATGTACATTGCCAAAGTAGAGACAGGGTCTTGAACCATGCAGATGAGATTGGCCTTTGGGAGTCAAATTTTCCCAAATACCAGTTACCCCAAGTCCACAATTTTCCTGAGATTATACATATGTGCTATCCTTGCTACATCCCCAGCCACAGAACCATCATGTCTCATGACTAGAAACTCCTTTTCACCATAACTCCTGAGTCCATCAATGAGATGTTACAGCTCCAACAAGGGCCAAACCTAACTCCCCTCTCAATTGGAGGCCTGTTCGACTAATATTCGAAACTCAGCTCTGCAAGATTGGCCTAATTGATCCAAACCTTCATCATAGAAGAGAAGTATACCCCCAAACACCCCCCTCCATATGTAGCAACTATATTTTCTCCTTGGGGCTGAAACATTGTTTCCATGATATCTTGTATTTTGGGTTACTCCACAAGTGAGTACATTGATGAAATCATCCTAGCTTTCATGTCCATTTATACCGCAGGACAGCCTCCTGCAACCATTTATGACTTTGCCACATTCATAGCTGACAGAATGCATGAGCAGTTTACAAGAATGGGAAATGAAAGAGTTTTTAAGTACTCCTCAGTACTATACCACACGTTCCTCTACTTCCAAGCAAATAAATTCCCACTTACCTTGCAAAAGTTGGACACCAAGGGCCAACCAAGATCAGTCATCTTCTGGATGCCATTGAATCATCAATATTCCTCCCCTTATTCATACAATGAATTCATAGATTCCTTTGTCCATCCTGTGATGACCATGCTCAGTGGAACCCATCCACCAAGAATCAGTCCTGAGATTAGGATATTTCTTCATCTAAACATAAATCATAAGGTGGGAGATTGGTACTTGTACCAAAATCACACTGAAATCAGGATTTATGGGTGCCATCTTGCCCCATACAAACTACCCAAATACCTCCCAATGAGATTATTTTCCCTGGAGTACTACAGGCAGATAATAAATTCAGATGAGGTAAACTTTGTCTCAGCCAAAAAGAAAGCCCAACTCAAGATCAAAGACCAATTGGGTCCTTTTATTTGTAATAGCAAAGAAGCTGGAAAGGAGGCTGACCTGATCCTTCAGAGATCAAAATTAAAACAAAGCTTCATATGGAGATATGATCCCTTGGATTTCATCTACAAAAGAAGGTAGAAAAACAAGATGGCTCCCTATATCCATCACTGCATCCCTGAAATAGAAAAGTATGCCAACCAATTGCAATGACTGGAAAACACTTTAGAGGACAGGGAAAATACTGAAGTTGTTGTGGAAAATACATTACTATATCTAGAAAAGAAACTTGATGAAAATTCATTTCTGCAGGTACCACCTCAGGAAGGAACAATGACCACTCCCACTATCATGCAGACCCCTCTGAATTAGGAGAAAAATCCCAAAAGGGGCAGGGAGAAAGGGTCAAGCTCAGGGACACAAGCCTTCAATGTTCAATATGAAGGAGGCCAAAGCAAAAGGCCTAGACTCAATCCTATGTCAGAACAGGAAGACACCGATGGCTCAATTGCAATAACTGATTCTGAGCTAGAAAGGAGTAAAGGCACTGTTCCTTCAGAGGAAACACAGCCTCAATCATCCTCAGGAACTGAAATGATATAGAGACAGATGAGTGTAGAGACCTCGTCTTTCAGCAGGCTAGTAGACTAGGATAAAAGTATCAAAGACAGTTTCAAAGAAATAAAAATGAGGAATGAAAGGTTGAAAACTCATACATATGCTCAGCTTTTCAAACTTTCTACTCTGGGTCAGAATATATTGATGTCAGCCTTTGACATCAAAGAGGGGAAGATTCAGGTGTCCTTCATTCAACTAACTATGCAGCAACCAAGGGCACCCAATGACTATAAGAAAGTTGATTTTGAGGTGTTGACCAGGGATATTCACCCTGTGGACTAAATAGAGTTTCACAAGAAGGCTAGAGAAATAACCTACTCCACCCTGGCAGGGAAGTCCATAGCTATTCATCAACTGCAAAGTTCCCTGAACAACATCTTAGCTCAGTATCAACTTGAACAGGCTTCATCACAATCCAAGGACAATATAATCAAGTCTTTGGAAGACTTGATCATAGAGATGGGACATGATCCAAAAGATATAAAAGCAACAGAGGAGTTAATAAAACAAAATAACAAGGACATTGCTTCATTGAAGAAGAAACTAAAGATACCCTCCTTGCATCATCCACAAACACAGGAGGTGTTACAGTCTCAAACTCAGCATGAGGACTTAATGGATTTAGTCCTCAAGCTGAATGATCAGTTGAAGAGCACGGAGAAGGAATTGGATGCCTTAATCCAATTGAAGCAAAGTGAAGTAGGGACCACACCAGAAACTATAATCCCTACAGTGACTACTGCAGTACCATCTACATTGGCAGCCACATTGGCTCCAAAAACTCCTATAGTCACTGCCTTGCCCATCACCACTGCAGCATTTACATCAGTAGCTTCTACTACAGTAGCAAGTAAAACAACGGATAAGCAGCCAAGCTTTTTCATGCCATGGAAGAAATGTCTATTCAAGCAAACGAGATAAACAAGCTAAAGGAACAGGTGGTAAGCTTAGAAACAAACTATAAGCTTGCCAAGATAATGCGGAAAGAGGAGGAACAGAAGGCTGTCAGGATAAAGGAACGCTCAAGTTAATTAAAAGAGACTTGACATTAAAGGAGCCACTTGGTGAAGCCAAGGAAAAACTGTGGGCCAATATCATTGACTTTGTCAATGATATTTGGTCATCCATACAGGTCATATTCAAGCAGACTGATCTCATAAGATTAATAAGAGAGGCTATTGAGAAAGTAAAGATAGAATTACAGGCCTAGAGATGCTACTAGACTCATCCATTTCTTAGATTCAAATAAAAAGTATCAACTACAGGAACTGAAAATTGAAGACATGACTGCTACTATTCTGGAGGTTAAGAAAGTCCTCACCAAGCGGGACCTTATGCATAAATTAGAGGAAAAGAACAAGGAAATGCAGGTAGTCGTTGACAGGTTCATGACTAAGTTTGATAAGCTAAAGGAAAATGGATTACCTAATCCCTTAGTCATTCATGATAAACTTATGGAACAAAGAGATTACATCGACAAACTTAGGGATGTAGCAAGACAGCAAATGGCTACTTCACAGGTGTCAAGAGTACCAACAAGAAAGGTATTGTATAGTGCTTTTGAGAATCTATTTTTCCTCCAGCATGAGGTAAATCATCTATTTGTAAATAAGCCTTCATTTTCCAAATACACTGAGGAAGATGAAACTTATCAGAGAATGTTGAGTATCTGGTTACCAACATATCAAGAAGGGGAAAAATTGACTGACTTACTATAGCAAAACACAGCTAAATGTCAAACACACAGTCAATGAGGTAAAAGAGTAGCAGGGTCAAAGAGTATCAGTTGAAAGATGAAAGTAAAGAAGCTTATAGCGTTGAAATGCTACAAATATTAGCCAGCTTAAAGGGCTCCAACTCAACTGAAACATCCAGCAACACCACAATAAAAGGGACAACATGAAGCAATTCAACATCTGTCTCTATCTTCATGCAAGAAGATATTTATTTTTCCTAGATTAAATCTCAAGTTGTTTTGAGATATTTTGTAAACAATTTTGTATATATATTTCATATTTCGAAGTATGTAGGGTGGATTCCAAGACATTTCTATAGACTTTTTCTCTCAAATCAAAGTTATATTGTATCAATGATTAGATTGGCTTGCTGGATCAAGGAATAAAAATCAGATATTTTACAGGATTCTTGTGTAAAGTGAAATACAAATAAGTATTCTCCCATGTTCAATGTTGTTTTTCCTTATGTTTTTTCCATAATCTTTTGTGTAAATTTCTAAAATCTAAATGTATAGCAAGGAATGATATTCCAGAAGTTGCTTAAATGCACTCTGCCTTGACTGTTATGCATGTTTGTATGTTTTCTTAAAAAATCTAAGTTAAGGAATTCTTGGCTGCTCCTTAGTTTAGATAACCCCTAGCCATCTATAGCAAAGGATTCTTAAGTGTCCTTTCTTCATGATCATCCTCTATTCTTCACTCTGATCCCAGTCCAAGGATTCTTAAGTGACCTTTCACCCTGGTTAGAATTACTTCCCCCATTAGGCCTAAAGATTTGCATTTTGCTTTGGTAGCCTGCCCTGTGAACATTCCCTTTAATGATCTAGTCTAGTTATGCTATCCATTTGTTGACTCCATAGCCCAATGGCTTGAAGACCTAGCTCTATCCATTTGCTCCAAGATTTCCACCACCCAACCTTCAATTCAAAACCAAAACCCCAACGGACATGAAGTACTAGCCTAAAATCCCATAAAAACAAAGCTAAATTATATATAGAGAGAGCCCTCTCTAGACTTAGGTTGGCTAGATCCTAAGCCTAAAATATTGGTTTGTAGTTACCTCAGTTGCTTCCTTCTTCTGATAACTTCTAAAGAAAATTATGAGTGATGACATAGTGGCGACCATATTGGGGAACTCAAATCCTCAGTCTTAATAAACCTTTAAGAAAATTTCAAATCTTTATTTCAAGCCTCTTAAAGGGTTCAGTATAAATTATTCACAAAATTTCATAAAAAGAAAGTAATTAGAAAAGCTTGAAATTCTGACTTCAAGGAGAACTCACTATACTAGGGCTAATCCAGATCCAAACCCTGCCCCAGTAGTGGATAGTCCCAACTTGATTTCAAGAAGACCCAAAAGACAAGAAATTTCAGTTAGTCCAACACCTTCAATCAAATCAGATGCATGACTTGATGAGTGGTTGTTTATATAAGACCTTCCCTTTGATGTGTCGTTTGACCTTTGCTATTCAAAACTAGGTCTAAAAGTGCACTTGATGACATAGTTCTAGATCCAGATTTTATTGCAGACCTCGAAGTCCAAAATGTAAACTAGTCAATTGATGAATATATTCTGAATTCCCCATAGTAATCCCTTACTACTTCTAAGATCCCCGAGCTTTCTGAACCAGTGTCCACTACTCTTAGTTCACCATTATTCTCTTCAACCTCTGAAGTTCATTCCCCACCTCCATTTATACCTTCACTTCCCTACCAACCTACTATTACCCATCAATCACCTATTACTCCTAGTTCTCCATCGACTACTGTATCATCTCCAAGTACCTTAACCCCATGTCTTAGCCCTTCGCAAATTAGAGCCATGGCAAATAGATATGCTCATCTTGTGTTACCTACCCCACATGGTGCCATGCTACAACACTACCAAAACAAAATTGTCCAATTTGATGGCATAGGACTTTATACAGCACAACATCATGTAAACAAAATGACTGACTACTTTGAATTGCATGAAATTGATATTGGAGATGTTCAAACAAGACTTTTTGCTCAGACTCTAGCTGGTGATGTTAGGAAATGGTTAAGAGTGTTACCTACTAACAGCATAGATAGTCTAGATATATTTTATCAGCAATTTTTAAATATATGGGAAAAGAAACAGAACCCTTTGTAGATCCTTTTAGAGTACGAAAATATTAAAAGAGGACCTAATGAAACAATCCAGGATTATTGCAACAGATTTAACAATATATGCAATGCAATACCAGTTAAGCTTAGACCCCCACCTGACTTAGCATTAATAAAATTTCCTGATGGGTTTGATACTAATATGGCATTCCAACTCAGAGAGAGAAATCCCCCAACTTTAGAAGACATGCAGAGTGTAGCAGTTAGTGTAGAAGCCAATTTGCTAGCAAAAAGAGCTAGAGTTAGGAATGAAAGGAGAGGATCTGCAAAAGATGAAGTCTCACCCTCTGGCCTTAAAATAGATGTTCTAGCCAAGAGTGCGGAAAATCTTATGGATAGGATAGATAATATGGAGAGGAAGCCTCAATGGGATAATCAAAGGCACCTCCATTTAGAAACCCAAACTTTAGAAAGAATAAGAATCAGAATACTGGAAAGAATGGACCTGATCAGAATATTAGAACTCCCTTTCAAGAAACTATGTTGAAACATCTCATTCAAATGAGCCTAAACAAGACACACAGAATAACTTGATGGGATTGGATAATGAGGAAATTGTCTTCTTGACCCAAGATGAGCAAGAACTGCATATGTTGTAGCAATTACAGACCCAATCCGGAGAATCATTTGATTATAAACATGGATATGATTCTGCCATCTTTGAAGTACACAAACAATATAACTTGAGGAGTAAAAAGAATATTGATACTCCTGACCAAACCAAGAAAACAATACCAAATAAACCTAGAAAAATCAAAGCAGCTCCAGTTACTAAAACTCTCCAAATCCTCCCTAGACCAAACCAAAACCCTCCTGGTCCCACCATTGTAGATATAACCCCTAATCAACACCCTAATGATCAACCATCCACTTCAATCCCCTCCAAGGAAACAGTGGAAAAAGCTCCAAACACCATATTATAAAATCCACATAAAAAGACCCCAAATACAGAAAAAGGAGAGCAACCTACTCCAATTCCTACTATGGATATTCCAAGCCCTCAAACAGAAAAAGCCTCTTTGCCTTTCAATTTGGGAGCAGAGGTAGCTAAACTAAAAATTTCAGTTCCCTTAACAAAACTGATTAAAAGTGAAACCTATAAGTCTCTAATAAACCAAACCTTAAACATTGTTGAGAATGAAGATTTTGTCAACTTGTTTAATGATCAAACAGAACTTATATTTGGTCCTAATGTTAACAGCAAACCACTAGAAGGAGGGGTACCACCCTTTTATATTAGTCTTAGCATTCATGATAAAATCTTACACAATGCAATGTTAGATTCTGGGGCCTCACACAATTTAATAACCAAATCAGTTATGGAAAAATTAAACTTAGACATTACAAGACCTTACAAGGACTTATTTTCATTTGACTTAAGTCAAGTAAAGTGTCTAGGGTTAATAAAAGACTTGTGTGTTACCTTAGTACAATATCCTGCTAAAAGCATTCTCATGGATATAGTAGTCGCTAACATCCCACCTAAATATGGCATGCTATTGTCTAGATCATGGGGAGCTAAACTCTAAGGATCTTGACAACTTGGCATGTCATATGCCACAATCTATGTTTTTGGACAACCTAAAAGATTGTATAGAGAGACCCTAATGAAATATGTGGTGAGTAGCCAGGATAGGCCTCAAAACTTTCCTATCTACTCCATGCATTCGGACATTGATTCTTTTATTTTGTATAATGTTGAACAAACACAACAAACTACTTCAAACTTTTTTGTTTTAGAACCAAAAGAAATTTCAATTACAGCTAAGAGTGAAATTGTCCAAGCCCAAGAGCTTTCCAGTAACAAGATAATCAAAATACAATAGACAATGAAAATTTTGTTCCACCAAATAGTGAAAATTATGAACATGAGATACTATGGAATCTTGAATTTGATGGATCAGTAAATAAGTTAGAAGCGGGAGTAGGAGTATGGATATACAATCTGGAGAATGACCACTTAGAGGGCCATGCTTACGGACTGAATTTTAAATGCACTAACGACATGGCTAAGTATGAAGCCCTAATTTTAGGTCTCAAACTAGTTAGGAATTTAGGAGCCAAAAGAGTTTCTGTCATGGGAGACTCTGAGTTAGTTATAAAACAAATTAATGTTGTATATATGACCAAAGACCCTAGATTAATTTTTTATAGAGGGACAATCGTAGAAATAATGAATACTTTCCTAGAAACTAAGCTTGCAATCATTCCAAGGAAACGTAATATGCAGGATCATAGTTTAGCAATGTTCGCCAGCACTTGTAAGTTACCATTTCAATCTAACCATCAGTATACTGCTGAGGTCAGGCATAGACTTATTGCGCCAGATAACTTGAAAAACTGGCAAGTATTTGCTAATGACCAACAGATAAACAATTTTTTAACCTTAGAAGAAGAATTTGTAAATAGTAATATAGATATTGACATAACATCAGATCCTGATTTTAAATATGAAATAGAAATTAATGAAATAGAAGATGAAAAGATAGATAGATTTCATCCCACTAAATTTACAAGATAAGATGTAGAAAACCTAAAGGAAATTGAAATTGATGAGATAATTAACATAGACTCTGAATTCATTAATCTCAAAGACAACTTTTTGTCAAAAGGATTAACCCCTTTGGAAGACTTGTTTGACTCAAATGATGTCCCTAGAAAACCAAAGATGGAACCCTTAAAATCTGACATAGAGGAGTGTAATATAGGCACTAAGGAAAATCCAAAATTAATCAAACTTTTGAAGTCATTACCTCCTACTGAAAAAAGTGAAATACCTTGAATTATTAAAATAATTCCAATATGTCTTTGCTTGGAGTTATGAGGACCTCAAGTCCTATGACACCAGCATCATACAACACACCATCCCCATAAAAGAAAACCAAAAACCTTTTAGACAAAAGCTTAGGAGGATTAATCCCATCCTATTGCCTTCTATTGGAAAGGAAATCCGAAGGATGTATGAGGCTAAGATAATAGTACCAATCAGATTCTCTAATTGGGTTTCAAATTTGGTGCCAACAAGGAAGAAACCTAGTGAGATTATACTTTGTGTTGATCTCAGAAATCTTAATAAAGTTTCACTCAAAGAAAATTACCCTCTCCCTAAAATGGATCATATCTTACAAAGGGTAGTTGGGTCAACCAAAATCTCATTATTGGATGGGTTTTCTGGTTACAATCATATTTTAGTTCACCCAGATGGCCAAGCCAAAACTGCATTTACTATTCCTTGGGGCACATTCATGTATTTGAAGATGCCCTTTGGATTAATGAATGCAGCGGCCACTTTCCAAAGACCCATGGACATAGCTTTTGCTAAGTAAATTCATGAATTCGTAGTAATATATTTAGATGACATCAATGTATTCTCAAAATCTGATAATCAACACTTAGATCATCTAAGGCCGGTTTTCATCAAATGCAGGAAGTATGGAATTTCTTTAAATCCCAAGAAATCTTTATTTGGGTTAGAAGATGGAAATTTATTAGGGCATATAATCTCAAAAGATGGTATCCAAATAGATCCTGCAAGAATAGAAGCCATCTTACAGATACAACATCCTAGGAACATTAGGGAATTACAAGCATTTTTAGGGAAAATTAACTTTCTTAGGAGATTTATTTCTAACCTAGCAGAATTAATTAGATCATTGAACAATATGTTGAAAAAAGATTCGACCATAAAATGGAACATTGAGGCTAAGAAATCCTTTGAAGACATTAAGCTAGCCTTAACTAAAACACCAGTTTTGATCAGTCTGAAATTTGATAGAGATTTCATTTTATTTTTCTTTGCTTCAGAACATACAATTGCTGCAGTTCTACTGCAGAAAAATGATCAAGGTTATGAACAACCTATTGCCTTTTTTAGCAAATACCTGAGGGATGCCCCCTTAAAATACAACATAATGGAAAAACAAGCCTTTGCTTTGGTCAAAGCTATCAAATATTTCAAAGTTTACATTTTATATTCTCATATAGTAGCCTATCTCCCTAATTCAGTAGTCAAGGACATCCTAACTCACGAAGATCTAGATGGAAAGAGAGGGAAATGGATCGCTATTGTATTGGAATATGACTTAGAAATCAAACCAACAAAGTTAATCAAAGGCCAAGGTTTAGCCAAGCTCATGGTTGAATCAAACTGGCAGGCCTTAGATATAAATTTTATTACAGAAATGGATAATGAAGAGGAGATGGCGACTCCACTAATCAGCCAGGCCTTTATTGAATCACCATGGTATGCTAATATCATATATGTTTTACTAAATCTACAAGCTCCTCCTAAATTATCCAGGACCAAAAGTAGGTTTTTAGAAATGAAATCCTTAAAATTTTGCATAGTAGATAATGCTTTGTTCTGGAGGAATCATGAAGGTATTCTTCTCAACTATTTATTGAAAGAAGAACCTGACAAAGTGTTACAAGAGTTTCATGTAGGTGACTGTGGAGGACATCTTTACTAGAAAACCACTGCTGACAAAATTCTTAGAGCCGGTTTCTATTGGCCTACTTTGTTTTCTGATGTAAAGAAATATGTAACCTCCTATCATAAGTGTCAAATTTTTTAAGGAAAGAAAAAGCTTCTACCCCTGCCCCAAAAACCAATCTCGGTTGAAGCACCTTTTCAACAATGGGTTCTAGACTTCATTGGTGAAATCCACCCACCTTCCTCTGCCAAACACAAATGGATCCTCACTGCTACAGACTATTACATGAAATGGATAAAATCCATACGATCAAGGCAAGCCACTGACACTGTTATAATAACCTTCCTTGAGGCCAACATCCTATCTAGATTTGGGTGCCCAACCAAAATCATCACTGATAATGCAGCAGCTTTCAAATCCAGAAAAAAATGATAGATTTATGTAATAAGTGTCATATAACCCTGGGCCATTCCACAACTTATTACCCTCAAGGAAATGGACTAGCAGAATCCTCAAACAAAAGTTTGGTAAATATCATCAAAAAATTGTTAGAGGATAACAAGAAAACATGGTACAAAAAGCTAGTAAATGCCTTGTGGGCAAACAGGCTAACCACAAAGAAATCAATTGGTACCTCTCCCTATCAACTAGTTTATGGAATGGAAGTTGTTTTCCCATATTCCTTGGGAACACCAGTGATGAAGCTGCAATTCATTTATTTCGTTTTTATATTAACTTCTAACTTTTATATATTAATTCCCATTAATACCCTTTCCTGTATGTATATATTATATCCCTTACATTAATATCCCTAGACCTAGTTTTAACTATAAAACTATGAATTTTTACCCAAACCACGACAAAGTTCTTTAACTGATCGATTCACAAATACGTTAAAGTAAAACTCTGCAAATCACCCCCGCCGCCTAAGTTCGTCATTAATCCCACCTTAAATCCACCATTAATCCCGATACCACCATATTTAAAGTGCCCGTTGGGCCCCTCATTAACCTCCGTGCGCAATCGTGCCCTGACCACTGTCTGATCTAAAGGCCCAGATCCAACATCCCATAAACCATTTCAGGTGGGATCATCTGCCGGACTATACGCACCCGAGAAAGCTATTTTCCACGAGACCACCCTGGAAACGTGTCAGCCACTAAGTGGAATCGGGTGGCCCCTCCCAAAAACCACCCAACGCCCATAAGAGGTGCAAAATTAACTGCTTACCACCTCCCCGCTATGCGACAAATCAATCATTATTGACCCGTACCCGCCAAATAACATTTTTTCCATATAAAAGCCAAAAAACCCCAAAAATATCTTTTTCGCTGAATTTTTGCCTGCAAGCTTCTATACGCATGCGCAACACCTGCAAAATATCGAAGCCATCAACCCATGTGCAAATTTCGCTCCAGAGAATGCCCCAGATCACTCAGTCAACTATGCAGCTTCCACAAGCACCCTACGACTAATTGCAGCTACTAGTTATCCTGCTCAAAGTCCATTTGCCTCAGTTTCAGGTACTTAAACCAGAATTCACCAAGTGCCCTGTCAATTTCAAGTTAGACCAGTCATTGAGTATTTTGTTAAACTTAAAACTTAATTAAAATTACTCTAATAGACTCCATACTGCACCTTGTTGGATACTCAAACCCTGAAACTACCAAACTACCTCTAAAACCCCAATTTAACCTTAAGCAAGCCTAATTCGAATCCACAAGAATTGCATTATGGCTGCCCCTACTACATTGAATGTAAGACCCATCTCCACACCCCATTTGGACCTGGACCACCTTCCCTTAGCTGATAGGGATTTCCAAATAAAAAATACCTCTGTCATAGAGCTCTTGCTCAAGGTACATTGCCAAAGTAGAGACAGGTTCTTGAATCATGCAGATGAGATTGGCCTTTGGGAGTCCAATTTGCTCAAATACCAGTTCTCCCAAGTCCACATTTTTCCTGAGATTGTATATATGTGCTATGCTTGCTACATCCCCAGTCACAGAACCATCATGTCTCATGACCAAAAAGTCCTTTTCACCATCACTCCTGAGTCCATCAATGAGATGTTGTAGCTTCAACCAAGGCCAAGCCTAACTCCCCTCTCAATTGGATACCTGTTGGACTTATATCCCAAACTCAGCTCTGCAATATTGGCCCAATTGATCCAAACCTTCATCATAGAAGAGAAGTGTACCCCCAAAGACACCCCTCCATATGTAGCAACTATATTTTCTCCTTGGGGCTGAAATATTGTTTCCATGATATCTTGTATTTTGGGTTACTATACAAGTCAGTACATTGATGAAATCATCCTAGCTTTCATGTACATTTATACCCCAGGACAACCTCCTGCAACCATTTATGACTTTGCCACATTCATAGCTGACAGTATGCATGAGCAGTTTACAAGAATGGGAAATGAAAGGGTTTTTAAGTACTCCTTAATACTATACCACATGTTCCTCTACTTCCAAGCAGATAAATTCCCACTTACCTTTCAAAATTTGGAAACCAAGGGCCAACCAAGATTAGTCATCTTCCAGACCCCATTGACTCATCAATATTCCTCCCCCTATTCATACAATGAATTCATAGATTCCTTTTTCCATCCTATGATGACCATGCTCAGTGGAACCCCTTGACCAAGAATCAATCCTGAGATCAGGAGATTTCTTCATCTAAACATAAATCATAAGGTGGGATATTGGTACTTGTACCAAAATCACACTAAAATTGGGATGTATGTGTGCCAGCTTGCCCCATACAAACTACCTAAATACCTCCTAATGATATTATTTTCCCTGGAGTACTACAGGCAGATAATAAATTCATATGAGGTAAACTTTATCTCAGCCAAAAAGAAATCCCAACTCAAGATCAAAGACCAATTGGGTCCTTTTATTTGTAATAGCAGAGAAGCTGGAAAGGAGGATGACCTGATCCTTCAAAGATTAAAATTAAAACAAAGCTTCATATGCAGATATGATCCCTTGGATTTCATCTGCAAAAGAAGGCAGAAAAACAAGATGGCTTCCTATATCCATCACCGCATCCCTGAAATAGAAAAGTATGCCAACCAATTGCAATGGTTGGAAAACATTTTAGAGGACAGGGACAATACTAAAGTCGCTGTGAAAAATACATTACGAGATCTAGAAAAGAAACTTGATGAAAATTCATTTCTATAGGTACCACCTCAGGAAGGAACAATGACCACTCCCCCTATCATGCAGACCCCTCTGAATAAGGAGAAAAATCCCAAAAGGGGCAGGGAGGAAGGGTCAAGCTCAGGGACACAAGCCTTCAATTTTCAATATGAAAGAAGCCAAAGCAAAAGGCCTAGACTCAATCCTATGTCAGAACAGGAAGACATTGATGGCTCAGTTGCAATAATTGATTCTGAGCCAGAAAGGAGTAAAGGCATTGTTCCTTCAGAGGAAACGCAGCCTCAATCATCCTCAGGAACTAAAATGAGACAGAGATAGATGAGTGTAGAGACCTCGTCTTTCAGTAGGCCAGCAGACCAGGATAAAAGTATCGAAGACAGATTCAAAGAAATAAAAATGAGGAATGAAATGTTGAGAACTCAAACATATGCTCAGCTTTTCAAAATTTCTACTCTAGCTCAGAATAGATTGATTTCAGCCTTTGACATCAAAGAGGGGAAGATGCAAGTGTCCTTCATTCAACCAACTATACAGCAACCAAGGATACCCATTAACTATAAGAAAGTTGATTTTGAGGTGTTGGTTAGGGATATTCACCCTGTGGACCAAATAGAGTTTCACAAGTAAGCTGGAGAAATGATCTACTCCACCCTGACAGGGAAGTCGATATTTTTTCATCAACTACAAAGTTCCCTAAACAACATCCCAGCTCAGTATCAACTTGAACAGGCTTCATCACAAGCCAAGGATAACAGAATCAAGTCTTTGGAAGACTTGATCATAGAGATGGGACATGATCCCAAAGATATAAAAGCAATAAAGGAGTTAATAAAACAAAAGAACAAGGACATTGCTTCACTGAAGAAGCAACTAAAGATACCCTCCTTGCATCATCCACGAACACAGGAGGTGTTACAGTCTCAAACTTAGCATGAGGACTTATTGGATTTAGTCCTCAAGCTGAATGATCAGTTGAGGAGCACGGAGAAGGAATGGGATGCCTTAATCCAATTGAAGCAAGGTGAAGTAGGGACCACACCAACAACTGAAATCCCTACAGTGACTACTGCAGTACCATCTACATTGGCAGCCACATTGGCTCCAAAAACTCCTATAGTCACTGCCTCACCCATCACCATAGCAGCATTTACATCAGCAACTTCTACTACAGCATCAAGTACAACAACAGATGAAGCAGCCAATCTTGTTCATGCCATGGAAGAAATGTTTTTTCAATAAAATGAGATAAACAAGCTAAAGGAACAAGTGGAAAGCTTAGAAACAGAATATAATCTTGCCAAGATTATGCAGAAAGAGGAGGAATAGAAGGCTCCCAGGATAAAGGAAAAACTCAAGTTAATGGAAAGAGACTTGACATTAAAGGAGCCACTTGGAGAAGCCAGGGAAAAATTGTGGGCCAATATCATTGACTCTGTCAATGATATTTGGCCATCTATGCGGGTCATATTCTAGCAGATTGATCTCATAAGACTAATAAGAGAGCCTATTGAGAAATTAAATATAGAATTAGGCAACAGGCCTAGAGATGCTACCAAACTCATCCAGTTCTTAAATTCAAATAACAAGTACCACCTACAGGAACTAGAAATTGAGGAGAGGACTGCTACTATTCTGGAGGTAAAGAAAGTCCTCACCAAGAGGTACCTTATGCATAAGTTAGAGGAAAAGAACAAGGAAATGCAAGTAGTCGTTGAGAGGTTCATGGCTAAGTTTGATAAGCTAAAGGAAAAGGGATTACCTAATCCCTTAGTCATTCATGATAAACTTATGGAACAAGGAGATTACAATGACAAACTCATGGATGTAGCAAGACAGCAAGTGGCTACTTCACAAGTGCCAGGAGTACCAACAGGAAAGGTATTGTACAGTGCTTTTGAAAATCTATTTTTCCTCTAGCATGAGGTAAAGCATCTGTTTGTAAATAAGCCTTCATTTTCAAAATACACTGAGGCAGATGAAAATTACCAGAGAATGTTGAGTATTTGGTTACCAATAGATCAAGAATGGGAAAAATTGACTAACTTACTATAGCATAACACAGTTAAAGGTCAAACACACAGTCAATGATGTAAAAGAGTAGCAGGGTCAAAGAGTATCAATTGAAAGATGAAAGTAGAGAAGATTACATTGTAGAAATGCTACAAATATCAACCAGCTTAAAGGGCTCCAACTCAACTGAAACATCCAGCAACACCACAATAAAAGGGATAGCATGAAGCAATTCAACATCTATCTCTATCTTCATGCAAGAAGATATTTATTTTTCCTAAATTAAATTTCAAGTTGTTTTGAGATATTTTGTAAGCAATTTTGTATATATTCTTCATATTACGAAGGATGTAGGGTGGATTCCAAGACATTTCTCTAGACTTTTTCTCTCAAATCAAAGTTCTATTGTATCAATGACTGGATCAGCTTGTTGGATCAAGGAATAAAGATCAGATATTTTACAAGATTCTTGTGTAAAGAGAAGTACAAATAAGTATTCTCCCATGTTCAATGTTGTTTTTCCTTATGTTTTTTCCATAATCTTCTGTGTAAATTTCTAAAATCTAAATGTATAGCAAGGAATGATATTTCATAAATTGCTTAAATGCACTTTGTCTTGACTGCTATGCATGATTGTATGTTTTTTTCACAAATCTAAGTTAAGGAATTCTTGACTACTCCTTAGTTTAGATAATCCCTAGCCATTTATAGCAAAGGATTTTTAATTTCCCTTTATTCATGATCATCCTCTGTTCTTCACTCTGATCCTGGTCCAAGGATTCTTAAGTGCCCTTTCACCCTGTTTAGAATTACTTCACCCATTAGGCCTAAAGATTTGCATTTTGCTTTGCTAGCCTGCCCTGTGAGCATTCCCTTTAATGATCTGGTCTAGTTATGCTATCCATTTGTTGAGTCCATAACCCAATGGCTTGAAGACCTAGCTCTATCCATTTTCTCCAAGAATTCCACCGCCCAACCTTCAATTCAAAACCAAAACCCCAATGAACATTAAGAACTAGCCTAAAATCCCGTAAAACAAAGCTAAATTATATAGAGAGAGCCCTCTCTGGACTTAGGTTGGATAGAGCCTAAGCCTAAAAGATTGGTTTGTGGTTACCTCGGTTGCTTCCTTCTTCTGATAACTTCTAAGGAAAATTCTGAGTGATAACATATATCATGATTATTCAAGTTTTGGGATATATGCTTTAAGACAAATTGGCTCAAGATCTCATAACAAAATCCCTCTCCTTGACCCAAATGTTGGCACTTTATGTATCAAGCATTTTGTTGATGATTCTTTCATCACCATTCTTGATGACCATAGCTCATTAGAAAACACAATGCATTGCCTCCATAACTTCTATAAAGTTGTGGGCTCGAAGATTTAGTGGGTCAACTTGTGTTATAAGCAAAGTCAAAAATATGTTCTAGCCTAGTTTTCCACACACAAATGATCTTGGTTATAACTTGGAAAAGTATTCAAATTTTTGGCTATCCCTTTCACATTCCAAGCCTCTAGAAAAGAACACTAGAATGTGATCATCCAAAGAATTGATAATAAAATCAACAAATGATCATCAAGGTTCTAACTTTAGCTACCAAGTTTTAAAAATGCACTTAAATCATAGTTTCCACCCATATTTACTATTCCTCTTTTTGGGTCCCTTTTCTCAATTCTTATCAAAGGCTAGAAAAATACTCTAAAACTTTCATGAGGCCAACACTGATGGAGCCAAAATCTTTCATAGAATCAATAAGAACTTACATTGCCTCCACCAGACTGGGAGAGAATGTAGAGTTTTTGAAGCCACAATTAAGCACAAACATTATGTGCTAAATGAATCATTCGATCCATTGATGGGAAGGAGATCTTAAATTCCTTAAACATCTTGTTTAAGGTATTGGTAAGAAAGTGTATCATGCTTACACCTACTTGTATAAAAGTACTTGGGAAGGCTTAAATATCTAGAACCTCTTAGTTACCTCGCATATGTTAAAGTAAAAGGAAAATATGGCTAAAATAATATGGAAACACTAATAGGTTATTAATCCAAAGTTTTGTTCAAGTGCTTATGTATGTTCTTCCTCTAATTCAACCCTAGACTCTTCATCTAATGTGTAACAAGGTACTCCAATTTTTTTTCCTTGCAAGTACTTCTTCATATGCCCCCTTTGGCCCTTCTTTCTCAGTAAGAGAAATATTCTACAATGTTGTTTTATTTTTCTTGTACCAAAGCTTAAAAAAATTATTTTGCACATTCATATTACCTGTACCAATTGAGTACATCCAAGGATATCCAAAAGCAACATCCACAACATCAATATATATAGCACAGAAATATTAATGAAACACATATTTAACCATGTAAATCTTCAAATCTTTAAAAATTTCAACATTTTCACCCTCACCCTGTGTACTTTGAATATTATTTTTTGGAAATTTGTAATCTTTTATCCAAAATAACATTGATGAAATTACGTTTGCAACTAGGGTTAAGGGAAACAATGGCTTTCTCTTGTTGAATATATCCAGAAACTTGTAATATAAATTTTTCATATGATAATAAATCGCTAATGCTCTTCCTATCCTTCCCTAGAACATGAAGGCACCTAACTAGAAATATATTTTCAAATTATTCATCTAAAAGTGCTTCCATCTTATTATGGTTACACAGATTCCACCATTTGTCTGCATCACATCTTAAATTCCAATCTAACCAAAATATCCATTTCTTTCCCCATTTTGACCTCATTTATTTTATGTAGTTTTCCATATAAGGACCATCATCTTTTCCATCCAAGTCCCTTTGACCTAATTTTGTGGTCATTGGTTTGAAATTAATAAAATTAGCTTATCTTTCTAAAAATAAAACTAGTGTTTCAAATAGAAGCACTAACTTTTCAATTGAGCTCCTTTATGTAGTCAAGGTTTGAAGCCAAAATGTAAAATCATCATAACACTGGTTACACTTCTTTGATTGGCTATTTTGACCCCAATTATGAAATTTCACAGCTTATTGGAATTTATTGGCATTAGTTTGATTGAAATATGTGCACTCTATCAAAAGATATCCAATCTACTAAATTTGTTGTTGTCATTGGAAAAATCCCTAAAAAAAAATGCGAATCTTAAAAATTGTCGATAACTTCACTTCATGAACTCCATTTTCGATTTTTTTTTTTTTTAATTAGGTATTTTTTTTTAGAGAAATTCAGTCCTTGGATTAATTTCTCTTAATTCTACAAAGAAAATTTTAGAAATCAACCTGAATGTTGCCATCCTCTTTTTGTTGAGAAATCTAGGGCAGCTAGATAGGTGTGATTTCTCTAAACTTGATAATTGCATGTGATGTTCTCTTACTTTGACTTGTAGCAATCATAATTATCTTCTTCTTCTCTTGATTAGTATGGGGTTCTTATCATCAAACAACTACTAAAATATGAAGATAAATAATGCAAATGGACACAGGATATAGGTTGCTAAAAAGGGCCAAAACCTCTCTTAGAGAGGAAAACCCACAAGTAATTCTTCTCTTCTTATAGAATCTTCAAATGATGAATTTAAAGACCCTTTGGACCCAATACAGAGACACCTCCAAGATAAAGTCAACCTTCCTTCTTGATGAGCTTTCCTTACACAACTTCTAGTAACAAACTTTGACCTTCTAGTAACTTCTCCAACAACTTCGACCCCCAACCACAATTTTAACCTTCACTGCAGGTATACAAGTTTTTCGGCCCTTTTGCAGCAACTGCAACTTCATACATGTGGGATAGATAAGATATTTTAGGCCTCCTTAATCCTTCGCTTGACTTGCTTCTTCTTTCTTTGACAATTGAATGATATGTTTTACCCTTTGACCATTGATTTCGTCTTCCTTAAAGATCTGAAATTTCGTCTCATGTTGTAGAAAGCCTAGATTCCCCTTCAAACATGTGAGAGAAATTTACCCAAAAGTTTCAAATTTGTTATCTTCTAATCCTTGACTTGCTTTTCGCCCTTATTTATTGTTCTTCCCCTTATGATCAAACTTTCTTGGATGGATATTTAAAATGAGGTCAAGTTCTTCTTATAAATAGGCTTCTTAGGAGGTTGAGTTACCCTTCATGAGGCTGACTTGTTCTCTTGCAGGCTAACTTGGTCTTGGAGAGACTTTTGACACAATTTTTTACTCAAATGTTTTTTTTAACTTGATACAAGATTCCCAATGGGGTCTATTACATATGACAATGATTATTTTGACTCCTTGACTCTATGACAAACCCTAGAAGCCCACAATTGGTTCTTTTACCTAAAACAAATTGATTTTGAGCATGAAACCCTATGCTTTACAAAATGATAATAATATTTTTTTTTCTTTTACAACAAATACATAAGATCTATAGTACAAGAGACATTATGAAGACTAAACCTAGTTACATATTTCAACACTCTCTCTTAAATAGGGAGGTATTCATAATACATAGATGGTACATGGGCATTCTCATACTGAATAGTTCTCATAAGGAGAGTTGGATTGGTAAGCCATCTCATAAGCCATCTTATCAGCTTATATCAGTCCATCTCATCATATCAACCATCATTGTTATATAGCAATGCCTTTACTAACAACTCTATCTCTCCACTAGATTAGAGAACAATGTTGATGAGACAATGATTTATAGACACTTTCATCATTGTCTCTCAGAGCACATACCCCATTTGGATGTTCACAAGGTATGTCTTTTTAGGACCATTCATGTCTTGGAATTACACATCCTCAAGGAATTTCCTCTTTGACTACTCTTACCTATTAGATTCCCTACCTCATCCTCAAAGAGTATCAGTTCTCAGATGCTTACCAAATCCTCCATTTTTTCTTCATGATGTGAAGACAAGAATGATGTTTCTATCTCTCCCTCTCAACTAGGGAGGATTTACTCATTTCTTTACATAACAAGAATATACTCAAGCTCCCTCTTAACTAGGGACTTGCTTTCAACAACATATATCTTCTCTTTGGTGGAGATCATGGTACTATTAGCTAATTGTAGGGATCCTTCTTTTTTCATCATCATGTCTTGGATAAACTTCAGCTTCCATATCATGGATCCATCTTCTTTAATAACTTCTTCATAGGGCTTCGATCATTTTCTACATCACTTTCCCTTCTTAGATAAGACTAAACATGTTTTTCTTTTCTTCGGAAAATGACCTTATTCATCATCATCTTCCTATCCTTCATACTGCTACCTTTTCCAAGTCATGTTCCTTTCATAATCTTCCATCCAATTTTATGTGTACAGGTGAATTTCTACAGCCTACTACTAGTAGCCTTGTTTCAATCCAACCAGATGCTTTTCTTCAAAATTTAAAAAGTGAATCTTCAAAAATTAATTACCTCTTCATGATGACCTTTCATTATAATTTTTTCTTCTGCAACATCAACATTCTGCATACTATTTGGACCCATCTTCAAGACATTCATTACCAAGGTTCTTCTTTATCAGGGTCTTCATACCATTTTCATGGAGATGACATAGCTAATACTTTTAATTGTTATTAGATGTCGATTACTCATTTCATCTCAAGTGGTTATAGGTACGTTTTTACGAATTCTTCTTTCAACTTCTTAATATGTTTCTTTCTCGGGGTCATATATAGCTCCTTTAGCATAGGAACAATGGTTTTCAACCACCTCATATTATTCATGAGGTCATGCAATGTTGATTCCATCATTTCATCATGTAGAAGAGTTCAAGGCATGTTGTATTTATGCCTTCATGTATCATTCAGAAGGAAGAGTTTCCTTCTTCTTCAATCATGCTTATGAGCTAGAGCCTTCTAACCATCCTATCTGCAACCATGAGATGATATGATTTCATCTATCTATTAATAGTTACCAAAAATGTGCATTTCTCTTTCTTTCATGTGATCATCTAGACTTCCTCTAGAAAATTCCTTTCCTTACTTGAAGATGCATATGCTTCAACTAAATTATCAAGTGGTTATTTTCTGTCACCATACCTTCATCCTTGTTAAATTTTGGATCCCACACTAGGTGGAATGTAAACTCTCTATGTGACACTTGTTTTTTCTAAGTAGAGGTGAACCATTTTAACGATGATTCCAATGTAGGATCCTGATGGTCTTTATTCTGCAAATGCTTCTTTCTAATCATGATGAGGTGTGATGGTCATCTTTTCAATCTAGCTAGATGATTTGTTTTAACCATACAAACTGCTACTTAGGTAATCCTTTCAGGCTTTCTATAATGATGTCATCTTAATTCTTGTTATTAATTCATTTTATCATGATTATAATGCTTCCTACAATGACTTGTTAATTTCTATATACTGAAAAGTAAGCTTAATGTTTGTGAGATCTTTAATAGCAGAGGTCTTTCACTTCTTCCTTCTTTAACTTCTTTTCTTCTAGTTCTTCTACTTCTTTGTTCACATGGGCCTCACTTATTTCTTTTATTTTTTTATTCCTTTTCTTGAGTTTAGTACAATTACTCTTGAAGTGTCCATATTCATTACATCCATAGCATTGAATCTTAGACATGTTGATCTTCTTTTGAAATCTTTTTCGAGGCTCAAACTTTCCAAATTTCCCTTTCTTCCTTGTCATAGTTGCATATGCTTGTGTTTGTTCATTTGATCCAACATCATTCTTTGCCTTTAATATGGTTTCTTCAATCTTACATAATGACCATATATCACTGAATGGATTATTTTCCTTCTCTCCATAGATACTTTATACAAAGTTGCCCCATTCATCTGGTAATGCATTGAGTACAAGAGTGGTCATGTCTGGATCTAAAATTATTTCTCCTAGCTATTGTATTTGATCTCTTATTTGAGATACCTTCATGATATATGAGGCTACCCCTTCTTCTCTTGATAATTTCATCTTGTATAATTTGGTTCTTAAAGATATTATTTCTCCTATTGTACTTGCAAAGAACAATTCCACCAACTGGTCATAGATTTATTTTAATGTCTTCGACTTTGCTACATAGGGAATGAGAGAATCCTTTATTGATTCAATGAGGATTATTTGAGCCCTTAATTACTTTCATATGTTTTTATAGTTTTTGATATTTCTCTTGTGGAGGTTTTGTGATGAAGCCCTTGACATACTCAAAAACTTCATTTTTTGTGAGAATCAAATCTATTCTCTTCTTCCATGCAAGGTAGTTCGATGTCCCAACTAGTTTATTGTTCTCCTTGCAAAAAATAGTCATTTGGTTTGTATATTGAGACATAAATGTAAAGTACTTACTTTAAAAATGAATATGCCTCCTTGATGATATTTTCCACTAGATTCTTCCTTAGTGATCTTCCTTCTTCGAAAATGCAATGCTACTTCTTCAAGATAAGAGGAGATGATCTTATTCAAATATGCTTGAGATGTGATCCTTTCTTAAATGTGAGGGAGATTAATTTGATTCCTTTGATGATGAAGTGATATTCTTTCTTCCTTTGGATATAGAATGTGAGATATTTCCCAAGATGCTTCAAATGTGTAAAGTCCTTTCTTTAAGATGGAGGTAGGGTCATTGAGGTCTTCCTTTATTCTTCCAAGAGTTCTTCCTTTGAGATGATGGGATCTTCATGATGTGATGACTATATCTCCTTGATTTTATTCTTCTTGTATTTGGCCCTTATGTATCATTTTAAATTGAATGATATTCAAGTTGCCTTTCCTTTTCACCTTATCTTTCATACCATGTTGAGAAATCTAGGGTAGCTAGATAGGTGTGATTTTTCTAAACTTGATAACTGCTTGTGATGTTCTCTTACTTTGACTTGTAGGAATTATAATTAACTTATTCTTCTCTTGATTATTATGGTGTTCTTATCATCAAACAGCTACCAAAACATGAAGATAAATAATACAAATGGACATAGGATATAGGCTGCTAGCAAGATTGAAAACCTCTCTTAGAGAGGAAAACCCACAAGTAATTCTTATCTTCTTATAGAATCTTCAAATGATGAATTTCAAGACCCTTTAGACCCAAGATAGAGACACCTCCAAGATAAAGTCAACCTTCCCTCTTGACGATCTTTCCTTACACAACTTCTAACAACAAAATTTGACCTTCTAGTAACTTCTCCAGCAACTTCGACCCCCAGCAACAATTTCGACCTTCACTACAGGTCTGCAACTTTTCGTCCCTTCTACAGCAGTTGCAACTTTGCACATGTGGGATAGATAGGATATTTTAGGCCCCCTTACTCCTTCATTTGACTTTCTTCTTCTTTCTTAGATAATTGGATGATATGTCTTTCCCTTTGACCATTGATTTCATCCTTCCTTGAGATTTGAAATTCCATCCTTGATGTTGCAGAAACCCTAGCTTCTCCTTCACGTGTGAGAGATATTGACGCAAAACTTGAAAATTAGTTATCTTCTAGTCCTTAACTTGCTCTTCGCTCTTCTTTCTTGTTCTTCTCCTTATGATCGAACTTGTTGGGATGGATATTTCAAATGAGTTCAGGTTCTTCTTATAAATAGGATTCTTAGGAGGTCAAGTTACCCTTTAGGAGGCTGACTTTGTCTTGGAGTGACTTTTGACACAATGTTTTACTCAAATAAATTCTTTTGACTTGATACAATATGCCCAATGTCGTCTATTACATATGATAATGACTCTTTTGACTCCTTGACTCTGACAAACCTAAAAGCACACAATGGGTGCTTTGACCTAAAACAAATTGACTTTGAGCATGAAACCCCATGCTTTACAAAATGACAATAATAATTTTATTTCTCTTTTACAACTAATACATAAGATCAATAGTACAATAGACATTATGAAGGTCGAACCTAGTTACATATTTCAACACTTTTTCCCCTCAAAAATCAACAAAAAGAGGAAAAATTCTCCCACTTTGTGCGCAAGAAAGATCTTCAATACCATTTATTGTAAAACTTTGAAAATATAACAAATGATCCACCATAAAACTTCCAAGATAAACCCTTAAAAAACAAACATATCCAAGACATTTAGCATATACAACATAATAATATAGAGAGGACCCCTTAAGGTATAGTAACACCATCAAATACTCCTTATGAAATTAATCAATCCACAAGACATGCTTTCTACAGAACAATACAATCCAACACCTCTCCAATACAATGATACTCATGTATTTATACTTTCTAATGAACATATTACAATGATACTCATGTATTTATACTTTCTAATGACTATATTCCTAGGGGGCTTGTGCCAATTATCCCTTATTATTATAATGGGCCTATTCCATTATTATGGCCATATCACATTCATCATCCCTTTGGGTCTCTCCCTGAGTACCCACATTCTCTTCCTTCCTAACTGGGTTGAAATGACAACTTCCAAGCAAAGCAATATGGTACTCCAAGGAGAAGGTAGGAAAAAATTCTTCACCTCATTCCATAAATATTTTGAGGACCAAATGCCTCCCTAAATGGGGAGCTATGATATGGATTAGATCATCATACAAATTTTCATCTACCTTTTTACTATCTGGATGGAAATTTTTGAAGAATTGGCTTGCATGGCCCATTTTAGTGGCAAGTCTCAAATTAGACAATTGGGGTTCATAAACCTTTGGATCCATTTTGAGAAATCAAACAACAACTTTTGGGGCTACAGCATCCCAACCTTGTACTCACCCACTCGATGTTCATCCACACACTTAGACTTTTCCAACAGTGTAAAAATAACTTGAACTAGAGCTTGTAAACAAAAGCTATGCCTCCTGCAAATTGACCTACCTTTTTTACCACCATGGTATAAGACTTAAGTGAATGCCACGTTAGTCTCCATTACTCACACATGTGCAGTGGAATTTCAAGTAGATTCTATAAGGTTCAAAACCTTATCACTAATTGAGGATTGAGGACATGAAAACCATAACCCTAGATGGCTATCAAGCTATGTTAAACACTGAATCACTAGGAGGAGAAAGGGTTGCACTCTTTAGCATTGAACTTATTATACAACTAAGCAAAACATTTAGGAGGGGTATTTTGAGAGCATAATATAGGAGGATTATATAAGATTCATTCAGACCACAATGTCAAAAGGAAACTCCATACTGAGTTCCCATTCCTTTGTATATGCATTTTTTTAATGACAGTAAAGAAGGAATAGCATAGGCCTCAATTTCTAGTTGGGTTTTCTCTCATGTCGTGTTTCCTAGGATAAATCTTGCGTTCATTTGTGTGGATGGAGTGTAAATTTCCATGTTCCTTCCTTTTCGTATTTCAATTATTTGTAAATTTAAACAAACAAAGTAATTAATTAATCTAGGAACATGGTTACCGATCAAATGAGAAAATTACTTGGTACCCATTTTTTTAATGTAGCAAAAAAAACACCTGATTTTGAAAAGTGGTTATTCAAAATAACCTCTCTTTTTTTTAGCATATTTTGGCACTTTAAATTTCCTTATGAACATTTCTTTTAGATGTGTGATTTTCATGTTGATTTTGAAAAGTGTTCATGCAACATCAACCCCCTTTTTTTAGAGGGTTTATTTTTGACACTTTACATTTTCGAATGTCTTCCTCTTCCCTAAGATATTTATTTTTATGTGTGTTTATGTATTTGTGTTTTTTTAATTTTTCTTTTCAAGTTTTTTTGTAATAAAATCTTCATTTTTTCGAATAGTTAAATAAATTAAAAAAATGGTCATTATTTTAAAGTTAGGATTTTCTATCTGTTTATGCATTGAAAATAGATATTTCAATGCATCAAATAATTGTTGCTAAAAACCCAATATTTTTAAACATATGACAAAAAAATACACATTTTCAATATAAATTCAATAAAAAAAACACACATTTTGAGACTTTTTGTTAAAATGACATGTTAAATAAACGATTTTTAAGGGAAAATTTTAACAAAAAAAACTTGAAAAATACCATTTTTTATGAATTTTATTTCAAAAGTTAATAGTAATCAATGTTTTTTGCAAAAAATAATGATTCGCGTAAAAATTAAGTGAAAATTAGATAATACAAATATTAAACATATAACAACAATAATGAAATACTCACTCTTCTCATAAAATCTCAAAGTCTAGACATTACAAGTAAAACTGATGAATAGCTCTCAAAATTGAGCTTTATTTGCAAGCATAATTTAAACTTTATCAATAATATCAGCTAATCCATGTTCAACATCTTCTAGCCCTTCATTAATGTCTTCTTCCACAATATTTTCTCCATCAATTTGGTCATTGTCCTCTAATGGATCTTTCATGTCTGCAAATCTTCCAAAGTGTCATTTTCCAATCATTCCATATAATAGTGGTTGAAGTTCCTTTGCCTTTTTTACCACATGTGATTCATTAAAATCCTCTTTCCTCAAACAAACTTATTACATTGCATCTGGAAGAAATTGAAGAGCAGTAATTCTTTGTTGAATAAAATTGCATTGTAATGAGTCTTTTTCAATGGCAATGCAATTTCTTCCTTTTTGTAGGCAACGCGCTAGTGTCGTAACTAATCATCAAGCACAAAATAAATAATTAAGTAAATTAGTATAAACACATAAAAACTAAAAATAAAAATATTAAAATTGAATTTTATATAATAAAACTTACCTGAACCTAACAATAAATCCAAAACTCAATCTTCTTCATTTGAACATAAATCTATAAGATAGTTAATCAATGCTTGTAATTTTTTATAAATGTTAATTATCTCTCATTTTTCATCTTTATCCTAATATATTAGTTTTTTTATGGCAACATCATAAACCAGTACTTGACTATGACTCTTTCCATCCACTCGATTCAAAAGAATAGACTTATAGTTATCATCTTTTGTCCAACATTCAACATGGATGAACTCACAATTATTTATAATAGCCTGATCTTCGAAAAAAACAAGATTTGACTTTTGCCTATAACATGATATACTAAAATTTTAATTAACTTGTACATAAATAATAATAAAAATTAACATTAATCAAACATACAATGTAATTTCTTACCATGTAAGTTTCATCCTTGAATTTGTTTTTCCCTTGAAGCTTGTTAATAACATTACAAATTGTGTCTAAATGAAATGTCATAAATATCCAAAGTGGTGTTGTTGTGACTTCTTGAAAGCTCATAACCACTTTACTAAAAGCTTGATAAGTATAAGGTTCACTATAATATCCAATCTCTAGGAAATTGAAACCAAGAGGAATATGTGTAATAGCTAGGGCATATTCCCTTTTAGGTATGATTTTTGCAATGTCTTCACAAGCACTTGTATTATTTGATATTGGATAGCGTCGAGGCCATTCCAAATGAAATGAGTAAAATTAGGATCAAGATCAACATTCTTAAGACATTGTTTTTTTAACCTTTCCGTCTTAATTTTTTCAATAAAGCTTTTGAAAGTGTTTGGTACTCCATCTGCATCTTTCTTCGACATATTTAATGAAATAAAAAATATATATGTATAATTAATAAAATAAAAATAGTTTACATATGAATAAAATGAATGTATAAATCAACATACCTTAATGAATGCAAGATAAAAATCTCTAAGTGTTGTTGTAGAACTTGATTCTAGGTAGTTGCGCACAACATCATCCCAACTCTCTTCATTCAACTTTTTAACCATATGTTCTTATATTTTCATATAAATCTTCTGGCTGGATAAATAAAGTAAAATTTGTTAATGTAATGATGTGTATTAAAAAATACTACCAACAACAATATGCTATATTTAAAATAAAATTATAATCCAAGAAAAAAAATCAACAAACTTACTTTTGAAATTTTGCGCACATTTCATCCATTGATAATTCACCTAACTTCACATGGCATAGTATTGATTTGATTAGTTTTTTATCCTTTACTCCTTGCATTGTTCTCCAAGGTGTGATATTCATATCATCTGGAAGTTGCTTTATTTCAAGACTTATCTTATTGTTGGTACATATTATTATTTACACTTTTTAACATTTTGATTTTTTATGGAAATATTTTCCCACCACTCGAAAATCTCGTCAATCAATTCCCATATTTACCTAGTTATAAATGCCAACTGAAAAATGTTACCCATGTCTTTGAATAAATGTGAATTTACTTTGTCACATTTTGATTTGATTTTATCCTCAATTTGATAATCTGCTTCCATTAAACATTCCTTCTTAAAGCTTAGACTAACTTTTATCTTATCCCCACCACATTTTTCTACAAATTCATTATGAATAAATCTTACCCTTTGGATGAAAGTCGTAGACATTCTATACTCGTTATTTGCATTATGATCCCATGCCAATAACTTTGCATTTGTTTCTATTAAACCAGCGTAAATGATGCATATCTCTTTCAAAAAGAGATTTATTGGGATATTCCTCAATCAATTGTATTTTTGCCTCTATTGAATGATTCCCTCCAATTACATAATATTTATATTCAAAAATCATGTCCTATCAAATGCATGTTTGTTGGGAATTTCATTTAGATCAACAAGAACCACATAATCCACCACATGCGCATATGGATTGAACCTAGACAATGTTTTCAGATTATGCATATGTAGGTGATGTTCCTTTTTAATTTGATATTGAGATTGTCCTTCATTTGGCCTATAGAATTAGTTGACATTAATCTGAAATGTTTGGCCACCATTAATTAATTTATTCTTCATCAAGTGATCTCGAATAGCATTTTCTTTTATTTTAATAATATCATCCTCTAACTCAACGCCTGGTGTTATGATTTCTTTGCTTCTTTTGGAGCTTTCACTTTATTCATCATTGTTGCCCGTGATTTTTACAGATTAACAAACATTTGATTTTTTCTTCTTATCGGTTAGCATATCTTCTTCTTGATAAACAAACTCTTCATCATCAACTAAAAGAGAGATATATGTGGCCATTTTTCTTTTTAGTGTCTTTTCTCTTTTTTCCTTTGCAACAACAACTCTAACCTCCTCCTCGCTCATGGTAACATATTTTTCAGCTTCAGTTTCCACATCTTCAAAAGAAACATGATTACCTTTAAGATTATTTGCTAATCCCTTGTATGTACTATTGTAATGTCGTGATTTATTGCTCTTTGCTTCCTTCTCCTTTTTTCTTCTATCTCTGTGTGGAAATTGTTGATCATAGTCATATTATTGGCTCCATATAATAAATACCCTCCAACATGATTGAAAGACTCTCATCAAAATCCTATGAAACAAAATACAATATGTCGATGATCAATAATTTATAAAAAATTAATGATCTTTATAATTATCCTATGAAAAATTAATGATCCTTACAATAATCCCATGAAAAAATAATGATCCTGTGAAAATTTTAATGATCCTTACAATAATGCTCAACACATAAATATAAATAAGCATACTTAAAATGCTATTTGCAATGTTGTTTGTGATTTCTTCACACAACTATGTAGATTCTTCATATGTGTCATACTGGACATTTGAGAGACGATATCTAACATTTTCAAATGTATTGAAAAATCTTGCAAGAACATAAACAGTATCTTTATTCGGCACTAAACATATATCTCGTACTCTACCCATCACCTCATATGATTCACCAAAGTTAACCATACCACAATACAGATAGATATGTACACCATCATCAATTTCACTATCTTTAAGATGTTGTGAAAAAAATTATTTTATGTATTTCTCATGCATTCTTCCATTCTGAAATAAACTTGATTATACCCACTTGAATTTTATTACATTTCTCAGTTCGGTTGTGTTCAGTAGTATCCATAGTGCGTCCAGCTGCAACTTTACATGATGCAATTATTGCCCTTTGTCCACAAACATTCCCTTTGATGTCATCTTCCTCATAATATATATATATATATATAATATATATATATATATATATATTATAATATATATAATATATATATATAATATGAATATTGAAGGAGGATGGAAGGCTCGCGCACTCGTCGTAAGGGTTTCGGCTAAAACATAGCAGGATCGCAGGAATCTAGGGCAAAATCGGGGTTCCATCTGATCAGCTAGACTATTGGTTATTTGGTGATTTCGGTCCTGACACCGATAGACTCCGGATACAATTGGCTAGGATGGAGAATAGCGAGGAAATCGAGATGGTCGACTACTCTGTCGATCCATTGGAGGGGGTTGATATCTTCAGTTATTCTTCTCATGCAACTTCTGGGTGCTATTCCGCCATTTCTTCTGCACCGAGGGTACCCATATCTTCACCCTTCCCACCTTTGCCGTCTGAAGATCCGCCCTTACCCTCAGTTTCCGCCTCTCAGCATTTATCCCTTGCGACTGAAGACTTCACCATTGAATTTCCTTCACCGCCTCGCAGGCTGGGAGCCCCTGATCTGAATATTTCTCATGCTCATCTCCCCTCAGCATCTGTCGTTTCCGCCCCTGCCCTGATCCACCCGATCCCCTCTGTGGATGTCTCGGATATGAGACAAACCTCTCCCAATTCGCCGGTCACTAAATCATCAGGCAGCATCAGAGAGCCGACCCAAATCCCCTTTGCATTATATCACTCTCCCAGGGATCCTGGATCATCCCCCCGCGCTGAAAACCCTACCGCCCTGAGATCAAAAAAATCAAAGTGTGTCAGGGAAACGGCTAAGGATATCTCAGTACAAATCGGCGATCCTACAGATTTTGAAGAATCCTTGGTATTGGCTCGCACGACTTTGGTCGGGCATGTTCGCGGGAGATCTTTCTCGGCTGAAAGATTAAAGGCTTGGGCAAATGAAAACTGGGGAGGTATGTTCACAGTTATGCCAGAGGTTATCGAACTACCGAGGGGATGGTTTTCTATTCATTTTGCAGGAGAGGAGCACACCAATACAGTGCTGGCGCGATTTTGGCACATTGAATCAGCTCCTGTACTCCTGAAGAGATGGAGTCCCCTCTTCGACCCTGAACGAGAGCAGATAGGCGCAGGTCCTATTTGGGTTCGCTTGCCGGGTCTCCCGATCCAATATTGGTCTGAGGAAGCTTTCATCAAAATTGGGAATGCCTTGGGGACCTACTTGGATCATGATCGATCCTACAAGGATACAAATAAAAAGATCATGGCGAGGATACTGGTCTATCTGGATACTAGGGAGGGATTGGAGGGCAAGATGACTCTGAGATGGGGGAGTTATCGCAATGTACAGCCTCTGGACTACGAAGGGGTACCATTCAGATGCAACAAATGCCGACAAATTGGGCATGTTTATAAGGATTGCCCTCTGGTCACCTGCCAGAAAGGGATGCCAAAACAGACCCGCCCATCAGCTGGAAAGGACCATGCACCTGCATCGATTCCTTCTAGGACCTCGGATCGCACAATTGAAACGCGATCGCCTCTTCAAAAGCCTGCACCTAATCCGCCACCGCCAGAGAATATGCAGCAAAGGAACATGTCGCCACCACCGATGAATATAGATCTGACAGTTGCAGCGGACTCAAGTGCTCCGGTCTCTCATCCTACCTCTATCCCTTCCACATCCGCTAAAACATCTGTGCATTATTCATCCAATGAACGCACTATGATTCACTGTAAAATCCCTCTTCCGCCGCCCGCTATCACATCTGGTCCGCCCTCACTACCATTCCCTTCTCCGCCCTCCTCGCCTCCCTCTTCAAAATCTAATCCCTCTCATCCTTACTCGCTTCGTCCCTGATCGAATCGACAGGATCCTCCCTCATCTGCGGGTCTGGGCATCGTTCCACTTGATCCTGGACTCTCATCTTCCCGTGGGCGCAAAACAAACCTATCAAAAGCTATCAAAAACGCCAGCGCAGAGGTTGCCGCCGGGCGTCAAGCTACTATTACTGGGGTCCTTAGAGCCGAATACCCCCCCAAAGCTGGTTCACCATGAAAGTTATCTCCTACAACTGTAGGGGATTGGCTAGCTCCCCAAAAAGGTTAGCACTCAAACAACTTTTTGAAGTCGAGAACCCGGACATCATCCTCCTACAAGAAACGCTTGGATCCTCAGAAGACTGCATTCGTGCTCTATCTACAGTTGGAACAAAATGGAACTATATTGCCGCGGATGCTGTGGGCAGGTCTGGGGGTCTGGCGTTTGGTTACAACCCCACTACTATCAAATTGGATTCTTCTTGGGGAGGACAGGGGTTTCTTGGTGTTGATATCTTATGCAGTGAACTTGGAAGCCCACTAAGAATCGTTAATATCTATGGGCCTTGTCACCATAGGGACCCCTTTTGGAGAAACCTCCTCAGTAAAAATCTCCTTGCCTCCGATTCCACCATAATTGGAGGTGATCTGAACTTTTCCATAGGATTCTCTGAATCCTGGGGAGCTGCAGCACAGAGAGATCCCATCTCAGATTACATAAGTGGATTACTCGAGCAGCATGACTTTATAGATATACCTGTTCAGAAGAAGTAGCCCACATGGAGAAATAGAAGAACAGGGCATGCTGCACTTGCCAGAAGGTTGGATCGATTTCTGATGAAAGGACGGCTGGTCCATCGGCTGCAATCATTTAAACAGTGGGTATGTACTGGGGGCTTATCATATCATCACCCTATTGCCATGGAAATCCTTGGGCCTCATCAGAAACCCAAGGCCCCCTACAAATTCAACCATCAGTGGCTTCTAGACCCCAGCTTCAATGGAATGATCACTTCATATTGGAAAGCACACCCCATCGACAGAGAACCTTCCTTTGCCAGGGGTTTTGTCAAAAATCTCACTGAATTAAAACACCTAGCGATCAGCTGGGCAAAGGAGAAAAAGAAAGGGGAAGACGAGCGCCTCGCAAAGATAGAAATGGATCTGGAAAATCTACTGGATGAAAGAAATTTAGGATTCATATCCCAGGAGGACAAGAACACGCTTGTGGAACTGGAGAACCAAAAGAATATCATCCTTAAAGGCAGGGAAGAATCTCTCAGGCTACGCAGCAGAGCCATTTAGTTGAAAGCGGGAGATGAAAATTCAAGATTTTTTCATAATTTCGCAAAGGGGAGGAAGGTGGCAAACACCATTTGGAACCTTCCTCTGCCAGAGGGAGGCATGGCGGACACTTTCAATAAACTTTCGAACCTGGGGACCTCATACTTCAGAAATCTTTACAAAAACCCGGCAGACACAAATCTTGCAGAAATAATCAATGTGGCAGGTCACTTCCCTCGGTTTATCGAAGAGGAGGATGCAGAAGACCTAGAAGCACCTGTCACGATGGCTGAGCTAGAAAGCACGATCAAATGGTTCAAAAAGGAGAAAAGCCCAGGCCCTGACGGCTAGACAATCGAGTTCTTTGCATCATTTTTTGATCTTCTTGTTGAGGACATTCTTAAGGTGGTAGAAGAAAGCCGTACTACTGGAAGCATGTACCATGCCATCAACACTACATTTATTGCCCTTATCCCCAAATCTGATCATCCTTCCTCTTTTGATGATTTCCGCCCCATTTCCCTCTGTAATGTGCTCTACAAGATCACTTCAAAGATTATTGCAAATCGGATAAAGCCCATACTCTCCCGGCATATATCTCCCCAGCAATTTGCTTTCTTAGAAAATCGGCAAATCCATGAAGCTATTGGCTCGGCACAAGAGGCTATCCACTCCATCTAGACCAAACGTCTCCGTTGTATTCTGTTGAAAATCGACCTATCCAAAGCATTTGACCGGGTAAGCTGGCTGTACATCAAAATGATCCTTATTCATACTGGCTTCCCGATCCCTTTCATCAACTGGATCATGGCCTGCATATCCTCTCCCACCTTCAGCATCTTGATTAATGGATCCGCCTCTCATTTCTTCCACTCTGAAAGAGGGCTTCGCCAGGGGTGCCCACTCTCGCCTCTTCTCTTTCTCTTGGTCATTGAAGCTCTCAGCAGACTTCTCATCTCGGCCAGAAGGGAAGGAACCATCAGGGGACTTAAAATATCAGACATTTGCTACCTCACCCATCTTCTTTTCGTAGATGATGTCCTTATAATGTTGGATGGCAGCATTCATGATTCTACTGCTTTCTCTCACATCCTAGCTCTCTTCTCCAAGGCTACGGGAATGGTAGTAAACGCTGCAAAATCCTCAATCACTTTGACAGGAACTTCTGTAAATGAATCCCTCTTCGCTAGCACGGCTTTCCCTTACAGCACTCAGCCACTGGACTGGGGGCTCAAATACCTGGGATATTGGCTTAAGCCGACCTGTCAAAAAATAGCGGATTGGGTTTGGTTAGTATCAAAGATCGAGAAGAGGCTGTCTTGCTGGAGTCACAGGTACCTCTCCAGGGCAGGAAGATTAATCCTCATAAAATCTTTCCTCGAAGCCACCCCTGTGTTCTGGATGGCAATGGCTTGGATCCCTCGTAACATTCTCGCCAAATTGCAGCAGCTCTTTTGCAGATACCTATGGGCAGGAAGCCAAGACAAACGCACATTTGCTTGGATTGGGTGGCACAAGATTGCTATTCCAAAAAAATGGGGCGGTTGGGGATTAAAGGAGCTCCCGACATTTGCGAAGGCACTAGCTGGAAAGATGGGATGGGCGCTACTGACTTCTCAAAGTTTATGGTCCTCGATCGCATACCACAAATACATTTGGCCTCTCTCCATTCTTGACTGGGCTAGACTACCGAATTGGAATAATACAGGCATATCCTCGGTCTGGAAGGCACTACTTCACTCATTTCCCCTCGTCAGAGATAATTTGGTATGGCGTATCAAAGCAGGTAACAACTTTAGAATTGGGCTCGATCCCTGGTCCGGATGTGGCGGTCGACACTTACTCCCTCTAGAACTCATCGACTTCCTTTCAACCCATAACATTAATTTCTTATCTCAAATAGCGGATCCGGTTCGATCGGATATGTTCCAACAGGTATGGAAAACAGCGTTTCAATTGAATATCCCTCTGAGATGGCATGAGACATGGGGAAATTACAGAGAGGCTCTATCAGAAGCGCATATCCATATCACAGATGGCCCAGACGAACTGATATGGCACAAAGCAGAACACGGTGTTTATACACCCAAGGATGGATACATACACCTAATGGAGGGGAAAAAACCAAATGACTGTGCTAGATGGTGGCAGCACATTTGGAAGTTATCCGCATCTCCGCGATCTAAACTGTTCAGCTGGTGCATTCTGCGGAATAAAGTCCCCACAGGTGACCAGCTCATGAAAAGGGGGCACCATGGACCCAGCTGGTGCGTATTGTGCAAAGCCGAATCGGAATCAATTGTTCATTTATTTTTACAGTGCCGCGCAACCAGGGCCGTTTGGAGCAACATTAAAACTCACAATCGATTTGCTGGTGATTGGAACGGACCGGATATGATCTCGGCTTGGACGGAATGGGAAAAGAACAACAGTGGATCGAAACTGATAAACCTGCCCATCATTGTAAATTGGGCAATCTGGAAATCACGAAACTCATGCATTTTTGAAAGCAAACCCATTCTCTGGCCCATGGTAGAGGCACATATTACTGCTGCGATTTCTGAATTGCCTGATCCGCTGCCTAATAGAACTCGTGTACCAGGACCACCCCCATCCATCGACTCCACTATGCCTTGGGCATTTTTCGATGGCGCTGCCAACACTAACAGCTGTGGGGGAGGCTTTATCCTTCATATAAGCAATCATCATCAGTTCAGAATCAAAGCAGGCCTGGGAGCTGGATCAAATAACTTTGCCGAGCTCACTACCCTGCGCCACCTTCTCCACTTCGCCCTGAGACACCATTGTGCGAACATTAACATTTTCGGGGATTCACAGCTCATCATTAATTGGATAAATGGCAATGCACATTGTCACAGGCATTCACTCAGCACTATCCTTCATGATGCTCTTAATCTCAAATCGGCATTTAACCATATATCCATCACACACATCTTCAGGGAGCATAATAGGAGTGCCGATAAGCTCTCCAAGGAAGCCGCTCTGATGAACAGAGGCACATGGGAAATCAAGGAAATCAACAATCATCAGGAGCAGATTTTTTACCACCAGCCTTATATTGATCCAGAGTACCCTACACTGGATCAGCGTGCAGCACCTTAGATGATATAATACATATATTAGACAGCAATACAGACATAGACTGAAATTTACTGCTTTTATTTTGAAATTCAGTTGATGGAAAAAACACA
>APFE031250587.1:0-11023 GCA_000404065.3 Pinus taeda
CAAGACTTAATCGGCTATAAGTGATCCATCATCTTGATTATGTTGCCAGATCCATTCTGCTTGTGTTGCAATGTATATGCGAAATTCACAATGGCTAACTATCCGAGATAAAGCCTTTTTATGATGGAAAATCCAATCTGCTTGTGTTGGAGAGTATATTTGAAGTTCATAATGGTTAGGTCTCTATACAGAGACCATTCAGCCATTCCGATTATGGCCAATTAAATGGAAGTGATAAGTTATTTCTAAATTAGATATATCTTCCACCATCAATATCATTAAAATTATTAATTATGCATTGGATAAATGGACATTTTTTTATTAGTACCACAAACTCGAAGGATGAAATAGTGATTAAAAAAAGAAAGTTTATATACACTAAAGGATTCAGATATTTTCATCACCATTGTCAGGAGTATTTGCACCATTGTCATCTCTTGGTTTATCGTATTATTCCAGTGTAGTACTGGTTGAGCGGGAAGATTTAAAGGAGAGTTGAGAAGTATTTTTTAAAATAAAAATAAAAAGTTCTCTAAATAAAAAATAATGATTATAATAAAAACCAAAAATAAATATACTATGCATGTTTAGTTATCTTATATGAACTAACATAGTTTCACTTCAAAATAATTAAATATAAAAAGGTGAGTAAAATGTTTGAATCTTATCCGTTTCAATAATGTTTAAAAAAAGATTTAAATAGACTATTTGAACATCTAATTTAATTAAATTATTTAGGTAAGAACTTCATATATATCTAAATATAAAAAATGGTGGTAAAAGATAAATATTAAATGTTATATAAATAAAATATTCAATGTGAATTATCACAAAATATATTAGATAAAAAATATTATTTTAGGTACAATGTATATAAGTATATACTTTTTAAAAATATTATGTATTATATCAATATAATGCTGTGGAAAAAAATATATTTTTATGCATAAAACATTTGAAGTGGTTTTTTTTTCTCAAGTAATATTTTATAAAATACAAAAAAAAAAATTTAAAGTTACAAAATTTAAAACATATATATTATATAACATTACAAAAACTAATTTAAACAATGAATATCATATTTTCAAAATAAATTTGGTCCCTCTCACTTCATGATAAATCTGTGCCTAAGCTCTATAATGATTAAAAACAACAACAAGCAGGATGAGGAAAGATGAAAAGTCTGTGTTAAATTTTTAAAAAATAATTAGAAATATTATTTCATTTTAGTAATTTTATGTAATTTAGATATTGATTTATCGAATTTTGAGATTAATTAATTTTTCTTGAGTGCAAATCCATCATTCACCAGTGAGAAAACCAAGGGTAAAAACGATGAGAAAATGGCTTTGCTCTATCCAATGCTTGCTTGACAAAGACAAAAGGTTTCTAATCATACAGTTTGTACAGTTTTGGGAACTGCAAAAGTATAATCTACACCAGAGTTCGAAAAGTGTAGATTCAAAAGCAAAATGAGAGGAATTTAATCATATTCCGAAATGCATGCTTCAATTTCTTGTTTCTATTGCCTATCATTACCATTGCCTACCAACATTCATTAACCGTCAGTTAAGTAGGCAATCCAGCAGCCAAATAATAACTCATTATGAATCAATTCATCGAGAAGGAAACGAAAATGTCAGCAACTTAGATGTCCAGATTGATGGTTAATCAATCTCCGTATTTTAGGCAGGAAATGGAAAAACCAAATAACTTAAAAGTCGAAAGTGACGGTTAATGAATGTACACACTTCGAAGCAAAGCCTTCGAGGCTTCCTCCATGTCCGATAATAATAAAAATAGGTGCACAAGGATCTCTTTCGATATTGTATATACAGGAGCCTAAAATACTGAAGAGGCTAGAGAAGAATTTCAGGACAATGACAGCCTCGATGAAATCAATTGAATGTAAACAACTAAATTGTCATGCATATCTATGAATTATTCTGAAGCGTTCACAACCCCCCACACACATATATATATATTGTAAATTGATATCCAAGATTTTTCAGCATGAGTAAACTTCTACATCGCTTAGTCTTGTGTTTTTAGGCAGTTGTTTGTCATTTTAGTTGATTCCCAATAAGTTGAGTATGACACTTATTCTAAAATTATATAAAAATTTCAGGGAATAGAACTTAAGTTAATCTTTTGATACCATATTGAAATTTCCATTACACCAAAACCACATAGACTTTAATAAACTTCCAAACTCTTACCATTATTTTGAATAGACTGTTAGTAACATATTCCTAAAATGACAATTTGAATACATTGTTAGTAACATATTCCTAAAATGAAAATTAACCTAGATAATTAATTTCCAATAACACGAGTGTGGACAATTATTTCAATAACAATAGTTCCAAGACTTGTGTCATCTTTTAGCCCTCACCTTGATGAGGAAAATTCATATAATTCCATGTTGGAGTAGCATAATAAGCCAGGGCATTTTCTTTTTATCTACATTCGCAAGGTCATCCTACCTTCCACAACTTTAGAAACAACTACAGCAACACTACAATAATTCAACAACATTACAATAAGTATGGTTGTAACAACATTGGTCGAAATGGAAAGGAGTACTCTATGGTGTTCGAAACAACAATGTACCTAATGATAAACACTAAGCAATATATGCTGAAAGGATTGGGAAGCACCATGTATAGGTGGATAATCAATAGTGGTTTACACATTTAATCTGAAGAAGTTGATGCAGAAGCATCCACCGACCAACCCCACTGAAATTGATTCCACGCGCCTCTAGAAAGGGTGTCGTGGTAGCTAGTCAAAGAGGATACAATTTCGTTGATTTTATTTTAATTTTAATAAATTTTCTAAGACTTTACAAGGAAATTAGCTAGAAGGCATGATTTTCATTTTGTTAGAATTTGTTAGGGTTTTTTTTGTTTATATGGGTAGCCTATGATGTTAGAAGAAATGACCTTGTATAATCTAAAAGACCATGTCGAGAGGCCGTCAAGCCACAAAATCTGTACTATGTAATTTGTGCATTTTTTGAACCAATGCCCACAAGGATGTAATGTGAAGATATATTACTTTTATATGTACATTTTTAATTAGGTGTGTTTGTGTTAATTTCTCACACCCTGCCATATTGTTGTATTGTTGTATTGGTCTTTTCAGCAAAGGAAACAAGAAAGGAAGGGCATTCAGCCTACATGGTCAGGTCACAATAGAGTGGAAGTGTTGAGAAGGAGATAACCAGCCCAACCCTGACTTGGGCGGGGCCTAGTCGGTTTGGTCGGGTCTCAGATAGGTCAGTGCTAGTTGCAAAAATAGAAGGAAGAATCCAGCTAGTGCCCAACCTCATGCCTTCATTCATAGGTGGTACCCATGATTGATGTCACCAAGAGTTGTTTCGAGGAAATATTTTGAAAGGGATAATAGGGATAAAATAGCTTTGGACAGAAGCGAAAATGGTGGAGCTATGGTTTAATGAAAGGAATACTTCACTGGTTCAATTAAAATGTCGAGAAAGTGTAGAGATCATGGTCCCATAACCCATAGGATTTCAAATTTGGAGACACGAGGGGATAAAAATTGATAAACCCTTGGTTTGGCCATCATCAAGTGGTATCAGAGTGAAGGATGAAGGGAATATTTCTAGAGGAGGTGAATCAAGATGTTAAAGTTTTGAGCTAGAGGAGGAGAGGCTATGGTTGCAAATCACTTAATGGTACATGAGAGAAAAGAAAAACTAAGGTTTTGAATGGACGAGATGCAGCAACGAACCACATGATCAGGAAACCATGAAAATTTTCAAGAAAGAGAGATTGATGCAGGGGTATTGACCCGCCTTCCCAATTAAAATTGATTTTGCACAGTTCATCACGGAAATCTAGTGACGAGCTAGTCACGAAAGATATTATTTCATTGATTTTGTTAGAAATTTTATAGGGCCAGAGGAGAGGAGTTTGCCTAAAAAATCAATTGCGACAAGCTAATCGCAACTAGACAGAGACTTAAATTAAACACAAAAATTTACTCACTACAAAAACAGAGTAAAACATAGTGGTTGGGGTAAATATACTCCTGAATGTTTTAAACTATATCACAACAAACCATACTTTAGATTGTGATATAAAACATATGAAAATACATTCGCTTAGTAAATGGAGGTTGCAACTCCAAGTAAAACACAAGATCTTACTGTGGTTTTCACTTCATTGGAGTTGTAGAGTAACTCTCTATAAAACCCCGTAAGAACTTGTTTTCACATGTAAACCAATATTTTCTCCACAATTTTCTCCTCTCTACCTCACAGAATTACACCCTGGACTTGCTAACCCATGCAAATGACTTGTACATTCATATTTATCAAAACATACAACTTTAACTCATTAATACATGACAGAGAAAATATTTAGGACAGAGGATGGGCCATTATACAAAATGGATGATTTTCTGAACTTGCAGAGCTTGCGCACTACAAGTAAGAGTTGTGCAATAAATGTTTACACATATATATTTACCAACCTATCATCAAGTGCTTTAACTATCTGACATGTTGTGAAATGCTCAAAACATGAGTCCTTCCATCTGCAAACAAAATCGCGACATGAAAAAATCCATCTGAAAGGTATAGTTGTTGTGAGTGTGTTTAACGCAGTGTTTGGGATTAATTTTCCAACACTCCCCATTAATCACAGTCGTCACCATTGAGAATTCCTAAACAATCTCCAAGATAAACAAAAATTTCATGTGCCAATGGCTTTGTGCAAATATCAGCAAACTGTTCTTATGACGTGCACTATTGCAACACAATTTCACCATTGTTAATAAATTCTCTAATAAAATGATATTTAACATCAATATTCTTGGTCCTCTTGTGAAAACATATTTTTTTGACAATTCAATTGTGGAAATGTTATCGTAGAAAATAGTTTTCGTTCCCTCTTGGTAATGGCAAAGATCCCTCAACATCCTTCTCATCTAAAATTCTTGACATGTTGCTGCTGTTGCGATGACATATTCAACTTCTACTAGTGACAGTGACACTATTAGCTGCTTCTTGGAGGCCAATGAAATGGGTCCAGAACCCAAATGAAAAATATATCCTCACGTGCTCTTTCTTTCATCGACACTTCCTTCCCAGTCATTATCAGTGTAACCAACTAGCCTGAAATCATTTGTTTCAACGTAGAAAATACCACATTCCTTTGTCCCATTGACATACCTTAGAATCCTTTTCGCTGCATGCCAGTGTGTCTCTTTGGGTGCCTCCATGAACCTTGACACCAAACTCACTATGTACATTATATCCAGCCTAGTGACAGTTAAATACATCAAGATGCCTGTCATGCTTTTGTATAATGTCAGATTTACATTGTTGCTGCAATCTTCTTTGCTCAACTTCATCCCCATGACAGTTGGAGTTGGAAGGGGCTTGTTGTTATGCATATTAAACCTCTCTAATTGTTTGCCAAGTATTTTGCTTGAGAAATAAAAATGCCATTTTCTATTTGCTTCACTTCTATGCCCAAAAAATATCTTAACAACACCAAGTCAGTCACTTGAAACTCACATTTCATGACTTCTTTGAAATTAGCAATAAGGAAGTCATCACTGCTAGTAAAAATTAAATCATCGACATATAAGACAACAATATGAATCTTATCATAACTCTCTTTGATGTGACTGTAGGCTCTCCATCACATTTTTCGATACCATTGTCCATCAAGTAAGCATCTATTTTTCTATACCATGCACACAGTGCTTGCTTTAGCCCATAAAGGGATTTTCTGAACCGATACCTTTGTCTTATTGGCCTTCTACATCATAACAAAGTGATTGCACAACATACACTTCCTCTTTCATCACTCCATTCATGAACATTGATTTTACATCCATTTGATACACTATCTATTTATATTACATGACAATAACCACAATTGTACGCAGTCTCCATCCTCACGACTGGCTCAAATGTCTCTACATAATCTCTTCCATGTTGCTACTTGTATCCTTTGACAAATAGCCTTGATTTATGCCTTTCAATCTTATTGTTTACATTTCTCTTGGTCTTATAAACCCACTTCACTCCAATAGCTTATTTTCCTTGGTGAAGGTCAACTAACTCCCATGTGTTATTATTTTGTATTCCTTCTATCTCTTCCTCCATTCTCAAAACCCATTTTTCTTCTTTGACTACATCTTCAAAATGGATTGGCTCATTTACATGAAAAAATAACGGAAATATGGAATCTAGACCAGCACTACTATCAACTTCATCTTGCTCATAAATCTCATTTAAATTTCTGAATTTTGGTCTTCTTGTGCTTGCTGAAGATGGGCTTGACATGTCACTTGGTCTTGAGCTTTGCGACATGCTTGGAGAAGCACTTTCTTGAATACGTGATGTTGTCCTATTAGTTGTTGATGATGTTACTTGCATCCTACTTTGCTGCACTTAAATAGGAGTACAGGGTGTCATTGTTGAGGAATTACTTGCTACTCTCAATTCGTCTTTGTCCTCCTTTGGTATACATGCTTTCACATTGATTGTCTTCTCTAAAATTCCATCCCATTCTTCCTCTTCTATGAACTATACATCTCTCCCGATTATGACCTTCTTGGTCAATGGATTGTAGAGCTTGTATGCCTTGGATTCATCACTATATCAAACAAATATGCATTTCTCCCCCTTGTTGTCCAACTTCCTCCTCAACTCATCTGGGACATGTGCATACGCCAACATCCAAACACTCTTATGTGAGTGCCACCATGCCTTCTTCCACTCCATGCCTCTTCAAGAACTACATTCCTGACAATTCATGATATATGTTGCACAAGTGACAACTTCAGCCCAATAATCATTTTGAAAATTCTCTGCCTTCAACATACTCCTTGCCATTTCCATAATGGTCTTATTCTTCCTTTCCATGACACCATTTTGTTGAGGTGTCTAAATTTTTTTAAATCACTTGTGAATTCCATGCTCCCTACGAAATTGAAGGATGTCATTTGAGATGTATCTGCCACCTCTGTCAGTCTTAAGGACATTGATGTAGTGTCCACTTTGCTTCTCAACAAAAGCTTTGTATTGTCAGAATCGGTCAAACACTTCACTTTTTTTGTTTTAGGAAGTAGACCCATGTATTCCTTGTAAAATCATCTATTAAAGTAAAAAAATAATGGTTGACACCAATTGATAGTGTCTACATTGGTCCACATAAATCTGAATGGACAATCTTCAAAGGTGCCTTTGCCCTTATTGAATCCCCCATTGGAAATGTCCCTCTATGTTGTTTCCCCGAGATACATCCTTCACATAAGTTGCCCGGTTTTTCTATGAGTGGAAATCCCTTCACCATGCCTTTCCTATGAAATAAATTGAAACCTCCAAAGTTGAGATGACCAAATCTCAAATGCCATAACTAATTTTCATCTTTGACCTCTGTTTGATAGTTTAGTCATGTAACAACTGCAACTTTTCTTTCATCCTCTTATGAGTTCACTGATAGTTGTGATTATGCACCTTCTTCCTTCAAATCTGATTTTATATTTAAGGGGAAAATTCTATTGTTTGTCATATGAACTTTTTCAATTAGTTGCCTACTTGGAGGCTTATCCAGAATTGTCCACTCATCATTCTTGAAAAAGACATTGTATCCATTTTGCATGAGTTGTCCAATGCTTATGAGGTGATGCTTTAAACCAAGGAAAAAATAAACATCTGAGATGTAATTCTTCTCCCACATCTTTTTTAGCATATTAACTTGATCATTGACCATGACAGAGACTTTTCACAATCTCATCTAGCTTGGAAAACATTTCTATGTTCCTTGGAATGTGGTTGTTGCACCCTAAATCTAGATACCATATATCACTTTGTTTCTCTTGTGCTACATTACAAGCTAAAAACGTCCTATCATGGATCTGATTCTCCTTTGTGATTTTCTTCCTATTCTCCCTCAACAAATCCTTTTCTGCTTGAGACAAGGCATTGTAGGCATTGTATACTGCAGTCTAGATTTAGAGTCTAAATCAACTTGTTTCAGTTTAAGCCTTTTTAAGTTCATTCTGTATTTGTAAAGGTTAAATTCAATGTGTGTTTACATGATGAATTCAGTGTGGGTGAACTTCAATTTAGTGGTTAGTTAAAAAGGATAAATACCCCACATTGGATTCATTGTAATCAATCAAGTATATGTGATTAACTAACAAGAGAAGAAACTTTATTATTTTTGTGTGTAAACTTGTACCTTATCTCATCTGCCTTTACATCAAATTGGTATTAGAGCAAGGTTTCACTAGGTAATGGTAGAGCTAAAGTAAGTAGCTGGAGTCTGCATGAGATGAAATTTTTTTTCTCTTCGTTGAAGTTCTAACGCACCCAATAAGTTGGTGGAGGTGATTTATAATGCAAGAGAGTTACAGAAAAGGCGTGTTACAACTCATGGGATTCCATGCATGCGAGTTTTATATGCCGCAAGGAGCATTAAATCACTAATGTGGGGCTTCTTATCGAGGAGAGTGTTATAACATAGGAGGGTCTTTAGCCTAGGTACGTTAGCCTAGAAAAATCAACATAGTTTTGAAAATAAAAATTTTCAAAGCAAATCAACTTATATTTAAAACAAACCATGTATTTTACATAAGGTTGGAATCATTTTAAAATAAAAAGTTGTATGAAGGCTTGTGAGACTTCAAATTTCTTCATTATAGTTGGATTTAATGTTTTTTTATATATAGGAAAGTGTTCTCAAATACATATTTGAAGTGACCGCTTTATAAAGACTTTTTGAAAAAAATTATTCTTTTACTATTTTATAGAAAAGGGGTTATCAAAAAGGAGAAGTTTTAGGGTTTTATTATTATTTGAAAAGGATTTTTTATAATATGGGTTTATTCTGTTTTAATCCGTAACTTCCATTGTTCACAGGGAAGAACTATGATATGTGGGGCATTAACATAGAGATGTTCTTAAAGGCTCACAATGTTTGGGATTACATCAGGATTGGGTTTCCTACACTTGAAGATAACATAACAAAACAAGACCTCACACATTCACATCTAGGGAAAAATTGAGGATAAACAAAAATAAGAATGCAAAAGCATCACAAATTATTGAACAAGTGGTAGACAAAGAAGTATTCCAAAAAATTATGACACATCCTCAATAAAGAAAGCGCAGGATATTTTAGCGATAAGCTATCAAGTTATGGCCAAAGTAACTATTTTTAAGTTGTAGAATAATAGGAGATATTTTGAGAGTCTACATGTGAAAAAAAAAGAGAATATCGATTCATTCATGAATCAGGTTTTGATTATTTCAAACTAGTTAAAGATTTAAGAGGATTGATAGTAAGGATCCAATAGGAGTTGAGAAGGATCTCAGATCTTTGTCTACTAAATTTGATGTTGTAGTGGAAACTATTAAAGAATAAAAGAATTTGGAAACACTAATAGTTGATGAACTAATGGGATAAATTCTATCCTATGAGGCAAGGATAGAAAGAACTGACGATTCCTCCATAGAAACTGCTTCTAAAATCCAGGTTTCTATGTCAAAAGACAAAGGTCGAGGCATAGGTAGATTGATAGGTGGAGGATGAGGCAGAATAAATGGTGGTGAGAGAGATGGCAGAGAAGAGAAAGAACAAGAAAGTGGAAGCAACAACAACAGCTTCAAAAATAATCAAAGACTTGATAAATCAAAGGTGATATGTTATTATTACAATTAATTTCGTCACTATGCATGTGATTGTGGGAAGAGGAAATTTTATCAAGGAAATTAGAGAGCTAACATAACTACAGAAAATAATGACTTCATGTTTCTAGCTTGTCATAACATGCATGACCCTTGTGATAATGTTTGGCTATTAAGTAATGGTTACAGTAAGCACATGACTAACAAAAACAATCTAGTTGCAAATCTCGATGAATCGGTGAAGACAAAGGTAGAATTGTAGATTGGAAAGATTATGGATGTAGATGGTAAAAGAGTGGTATAAATTATGACCAAGAAATAGGAGTCAAAGACAATCTCAGAGGTATATTATGTTTATGGTTTAAAATCTAATATGATAAGTGTTGGTCAACTGATGTAGAAAGGATATAAAATTATTTTTGAGGGATAGGACGTTTTTATATACGACAAGCCCCGAAGAAAGAAACTGATAAAGAAGGTGTAGATGACGAGGAATGAATTGCTTCGTCTGATTATAAATTACAGAATTTAGGTTAGTTCTTTGACAGTTGCATGTTCTCATGATTATTTGTTATGGAACAAATAGTATGGACATTTACATTTCTTTGGATTGAGATTGTTGTAGCAGAAATAGATATTTAGAGGATGACCACACATCAAAGACCCTCTAGTACTTGAGAGTGTTGTATCTTGGGAAAGAAACACCGTGAAATTTTTCTGCAATGATTTCCATAAAAACCAAAGGAACCACTAAAGGTAGTTCTTATAGACCTGTGTGGATCCATGTGGGAATAGTTGATTGGTCTAAGTTGTTACTTCCTCAAATTGAATGACGATTTTAGCAAAAAAATGTGGATTTAGTTTTTGAAGCATATGAATGAGACTTTTGAAGAGTTCAAAGCCCCAGTAGAGAACTAGAGTGATCATTAGATCAAAATACTAAGATCATATCGTGGTGTAGAATATGATTTAAAGGAGTTTCATGTTTACTACAAAAAACATGAAATTAGAAGGAAATTTACAACAAGATACACAACATAGCTACTAATCAAATGAGAACCTTACTGATTACCCTTTTTTCAGTTAGCAAAAAAATCACCCGATTTTGAAAAGTGTTGATTCAGAACACACTTTTTTTTCTTGGAACATGTTTTTGACACTTTAGATTTCTAATGTATCAAGTATAAACGATTGTTTTTAAATGTTAGTGATTTTCATGCTAATTTTGAAAAGTGATGATTCAACATCAACCCCTTTTTTTAGAGGGCTTATTTTTGAAAATTTAAATTTTTTAATGTGTTCTTCTTCCTCTTTTTCCATGAGATATTTATTTTAAAGTGTTTTGCA
>APFE031250594.1:0-15049 GCA_000404065.3 Pinus taeda
ACTGTTGAGATGGTCTCCATTATTGTTGTGGGTGGTTTTGGTGCTGCCATGGCATGGGTACATTCCATGAGTTCTGTGCATACATTTGATCGTTTACAGGAAATTGCAAATTTTGATTTGGGAACATACCTTGAGGTGCTGGCCTTGGCTGCCATGGTCTTTTTGCACCCATGTAATACACGTTTTCCATCTCTGCATTGGCTGCCATATTATAGTTCTGCAAAACCTTAACTTTAGGACAGTTAAATATATCATGATGTTCAGTACAGAAAGCACAAACTTGAATGTTTTCTAGTGGACAGTCCTTTAATGCATGTTTCTTTCGGCACTTTAGGCAGAAAATAGCCATTACCTGATCTTCAGCTTCTTGTTTCTTTTTAGCTTTTAAAATGTCAATTTGGTTCCCTATTGTGCTTAACAAATCTATTTTAAACTCTTCTAATAGATTCCCTATCTCAGCCCTTGTGACACTTACTGAAGCAGACTTTGTGACTTTGGATGACAATGTTCTTTTTCCCATTTTAGCTTTACTCCTTGAATACTTTTCGCATAGGTCAGCGATTTCTTCAAAGGGTAAAACAGAAATGTCACCTTTACCCATCAAGTTAAGGTCATCCATGTATTCCTCTCAGATACAAGAGGCATAGTTTGGTGTTTAGATTTTTGTAAGTTGTAGACAAACTGTTCTAAGTATTCCTCTAAGGTTTCATCCTCTTTTTGGCTCATTCTAAAGATGTCATCTTTAGAGTCTTTGGATCTGCAGTAGGGTTGATATTTCCTTAGAAATACTCTTCTCATGCCATCCCAATCAGTTATAGTATGCTCACCAAGCCTCATAAACCATCTTAAGGCTGATGCCTTTAATGTTGCTGGAAAAATTCTAAGCCTATGGGCATCATCAATATAGCCATATGTTCGACATACAATGTCAAACTCGAACAAGAATGAGTCCGGATCTTCTGAAGCCATACCATAGAAGTTAGGTAGCACTGATGGGGGTATGTCCTTGATGTGGTACTGATCCATCTCCTTCCTCAGCCATTTTAATAGGTTTCTCTGTGTCAAAGTCACTTGTTTCAAAGAGGCGATTAAAGAAAGATTGTTCAGTCACTGTGCTACTTTCTCCTTGTGTGGAAGACCTAGGAAAGTCCTTCTTTTTCGATTTATGTGTTAATAAAGTTTGCCTTTCGATGAGAGTAAGTCTCTGTCCTGATTTTTGTTTATCCTCTAATGTTTGTATGATGTTCTCCTCGGCTGGTGTTGAATTCCTTAAAGAGTCTACTCCTGATGATGATGGGTTAGTTTTTGAATGGGGGGGGGTTTTTATGAATCTACCCTGACTTTCTCTAAACCTAGGCATAAATGAACATGATTTTAACTGTGTTTTTGTTTATTTTTGTCTATTGAATTTTTTTTCTTTTAAATCCTTTAAGTACGCCTCCCCGGCAACGGCGCCAAAATGTAGTGTCCTATCTAGGGTGCTAGACTAGGCTATATTTATTATCGACCAAGGTGCGTAGACTTAGAGGCGTGTGCCTAAAGTATATAGACATAAAGGATCTGATCTTAATTACAATGCTATTATTTGATTCAATATCAAACTAAATCATCCTATGTATCATTATCTACCAAGATTCAGCAAATCAAAACGTTGTGTATCACTGTAATTAAAGATTTTAGTCTCCTTACAGAGACATCACGCATAAAACCTCTGTTCAATGGCTACTCAACATTCATTAACATTCATTAACAGTCATGCAAGATGAAATTGTAAGCATAAAGTTCATGACAGTGCTCTACAAGATAACAATGGATCGAATCCCTTACAGGATATGATTCACGATCCAAGTGATGATCTATTCAAGCGCATGCATAAACATATAAACAAGCGCATTCATAAACATATAAGCATAAACATGAATCGATTTAATCACTGCGCATATCAATACCAAATACCCTAACTGTAAATGAAATAAAATAACAACAGTATACCATGTACGCAGGGCCCGTCCGCGTTCCAGGTATACTGGGCTTGTTATCTAATGATTACCAAATCAAAACAACGCAATCGTGACTGTAATGCAAGTCTTTGGTATTGAAATCAAAACTCTGTTCTTGAAGCAACAATAATGATAACCATTATACAACCGATTCAGAACTATATTTACATATGGTTTCACATCCCTTGAAAATGGATGTACCTTCATGAGCGGCTGTTGCCGCTTTTACCAAAACACAATTTTTGAAAATGTTTCTATCTTAGCTGATATATAAAAAAAAGGAAACAAACTTAAATCGATTTGGACTGTGTGTTGTTGCTGCCTTTGTCGCCAACATGCCATAGTTGACCGTCGTTGACCGCGCATGTAGGAGGGTTGATTCCGCTGTGGGATAGGTGCTCGTCCATGCTTGGACATTCCGCTTTTCATCCATACCCTTTGCTCTAGCCTGGCTATCATGCCACATGTCAAACAATAAGCCAATTACAGGATGTTGGAACTTCCTGTAGTCATTTTGCCAAAAATTCCTAATTCATTAACACAAAACCCTTAAATCAATTTCAATGCAATTTAATAACTATAAGACTATTAATTAATCAATTTCCAAGGGATCTGAGAGATAAATGATGAAAAAAGGTAGGCAAATGTCATGTTTTGGGAGGGAAAAAGGGGTCATGGAATGGTACCAACACCATGCATGCCAAAACTAGTGAGGAAATCATACATGCAATTCAGTACTTGCAAAGCGATCAAGTTGTGGTTGTTGATCCCGATGTCCTTTTGTGCTTTCTTGCTCTTCCTTTGCCTTCTTCCTCCAAATCCCAAGTTTTCCACACTCCTCCAAGAGTGCTCCAAGAAAACTCTAAGTGTCCAAGAGTATGAGAGAGAGTAGAAAATGAGAGCTCCAAAACTGAACGGACCAAAAGCTAAAAATTGATCCTCATAAGCGTTTTTATTAATGAGGCCTTTATTTTCTTCATTTTCCATTATTTTTCATTCATTTTCCTCCTCACATGCAACCTGTGACCTTTCACGTCCCTTTTATCCTATTTTCCATCATTTTCATAAATAATGCCAATTAATGTCACTTTTCCTTTTCAAAGCCTTTGCCATTGCCTTTGCCAATTTCCATAGCCATTTATTAATCATAAGTGATCCACATCATTATGTTTTTGCCCAGCATTCAGCTTGGAATATGTGTTCCATGACCTTGGTTATTATTTTGCCTTTATTAACTTTGTTATATGGATTTTTGACCAAGGTTGTTACAGTAAGACAAGGAATTTCCCAATTCCCCCTTACAACTTCCTCTCCGGCATCATGATTTATGTAGGTTGCTCTCTTCTTCAAATTTTAGAAATATAAAATAAAATGCATTTGCATCAAATAAAATTTAGCAAGATATCCATGTTAATTATTTCGAGCAATATAATTCAAAATTACAATTACAAATTTTAGGGTTTAATAAGGGGTGTTACAAACTTCCCTAAGGATAAGATTTCTAAGACTGTAGAGTCTAAGCAAAATGTGATTTTGGATGATTAAGCCTTAGCAAAATGTATGGTGGTAGTATGATGGGAAATGAGTGGTGTGAAAAAGGAATGAAAGTGTATAAATCTCGAGACGAGTGCCTTCCAACTCTTAGGAAAAGTTGAGTATAAAAACCCTGGAACTAATAGGGCTAATGTGCGAATGTGTAAAGAAGATAAGCATTTCTATGCATGCAAAAAAATTCGCCTTAACTTGCTAAAAATTGATGTACATAGTGTTGTAGCGGCTATAACCACCCTCCAAAATTTTTCCTTAGCTTCATTTTGGAGCCTCCCTACCAACCATCCTTAGCAGCATGCCTTGCATTATCAAGTACATAGGCTTCAACTGAGTTTCAGTGGCCTGACGACCTATGCGTGATAGATTGTTTGTCTCCCTTCCATAGGCTGACATTCCAGACTTAGACTATTTGTTGGCTGAGATACTCCCCCCATAAAATTGTGCAATTCTGGAGGGGAACCAACCTTCCCTCTAGAAAATTTCACAAATCAGTTGGGCTCGAGAATTGCGCAGAACAGTTAGGCAGTCCTCCTTCAGAAGATTGCGTAATTTGGCTTGGCACTGCAGCTCAGTCCATAAATTTCACAATTCTCGAAGACAGTCACTTGCTAACCCTAGAAATTGTGCAATCCCTCAAGGACAACCAACCCATCTAAGCCTAGAAATTGTGCAAAGTTTTATCCCAGGCTCACAGACTAATGCATGTGCCTTCAGGTTGACTAATTCCCTCCGAGACCAAGAAAAGCTGATTTGCATGCATGGGTTGCTTTTCCCGAAATAGCAAAAGGCATCCCTATATTTGAGGAATCTATTTTAGCAGCTAGAGGTTACATGCATAGATCATTTTAGAAACCTCTTGCCAAGTGTTGCTTTTTCCTAAATTTGTGGTATGCACGTCATAACCTCGATCTTATCAAAACTTATGAACCAGATGCTGCAGAGCTCATTCGTCACATTGATCTTGCAGCTTTGACATCCCACAATGCATACAAGAGTTTTCGGCACTTTCATCTTAGTTGTTTCAGAGTAAGTTTGCTTCTCATGTCTTATGTTGTATTTTTGTCACTTTTTGTGTTGTCTGCTTGATTTCAATGAGCGCTTTTTATTGTTTTGATGTATGTTAGCTTGTAGAAGCACCATTTCAGTTTTCGTTTGCATCTCACTATTGTCACGTGCATGACACTGTTTTGCACTGACAGTCGTCGTTATGGCGACCCACTTCACACACATTCATGTTTTTCTATTCTCTGAATCCTGCACTCACTGTTTACATACATGATCATTCACTCTTGTTTACACTCAGTATCACCATGCATTTAGAATTCTCATGTTTTCAGTCGTCTGTCGGCGGATCTCGATTGCCTCAGCCCGCACCTTGCCTTCCTCGGCCAGCATTGCACATTTCTGGAAGGGGAGGTTCTGCCTTACCTCCATGAATTGCACAAGTCTTGCCTAGCACTAACCTCTGGGCTTGCATTGTGCAATTATAGGAGGTAGTGCCTTTCTAGCACCATAAACTACGCAATGCAGTTTGCTGGTTTGCATGTCACTATTGAGTGAAATTGTGCATTGCATAGTTTTAGTCCTTAGTAGGCTAAGCTGAACTATGCATTGAATAGTTCCAGCATCTAGTCAGCCTCCTGCTAGCCTAGACTGTGCCTTGTGTAGTTTTGACAGTTAGTCTCCCAACCTCTCGGTGAAAATTGCGCAATCTTCACAAACAGTCACATAAGTATGTTGCATGTGAGTACTCCAGTTTGTTTTGGTTGTCAAAAGACATATTGCTTGCCATGAGTGTTTCTATGTCTCCAGGTATCACAGGTGTTCTTCTGCCTCTCAGTAATACAGGTACAATGGCTTTCAGGAGAGCAGAGTTAAAGACATTGTTGAGAGCGCAACTGGGAATGCAGTCAATCAAGTGTCTATGAACTTGCCTATCTATGAAGATATAAAGTTGTTCATGGACAAGGATATCAAGATGAAATGGCAACAACATCACAATGAGTAGCACCATCAATAGCAGCAGAATGTAACACTCTTGCTTGCGACAAATGCAAGAGGAAGGTTGTTGGCAGTGCATAGGTGGAGCAAATTTGCAAGTTTGAATAGATCCACTTGTGATGAAAGCAGCTTTGGAGATTGAGGCTATGAGGTGATAGCGTGACAAGAGAATCGCATGAAGGAAGAGAGAGAAATAGAGAAGGAGTTACAGCAGGAACATGTACAGCAAGAGGTGCAACATGCATAGACTGATGAAACTATGCCCATACAGGTTATAAATTCAGCCCAACAGCTGACACGGAGTAGACAAGGTGAGCGGTGTTGTCAATCGCATGCAAGGGTGTTCAAGAGTATGGATTTCATTATAAGCACGCATGTGATCCCACCCATTGGCACACTCACCGAGGCGAAGACAAGAAGCAAGTCCAACTCGAGCTGAGCATTTATTTCGACAAGTTGATGCGCATGGTCACCAGCACACACTTAGAGATCAGCACAGACACCATGCATCAGTATGTTGTTGGTTTAGCTGCACTCAAGATGATGATGTGCATGTTATCAGACGAGTCGGATTGAGGAGCCATATCATTGTACCCAGATGCAACAAAGGCAAGAGTTCACTTTTAGTAGGATGTCACCATTGAGCATGCTAATACCATCACGGACAACCAAGCTTGGCATTAATTCGCCACTGTCGATCATCGCGAGGATGTCGAAGAGTTGGTCTTCCCACCACTGTCCGAGTCTCAGTGATAGCTTGCATGGCTCTCTCAAGCCTATTTTGTCTCACATGGGTATATGTGCAGATTGTATGTAACATCTTGTAAAGTGAAAGTCCAAGTGTCGATAGTTGAATGTAAGAGTCATGAGGGTAGGTGAAGAGTCACAAAGGGGGATGTCAAGGGTCAACCCACCCTTTGCTATTTATAGAAGCTCATAACTCATTGTAAGGTATTTTCGGTAGCCAAGCTTCTAATAGGAGTATCTTAGAGAAAGCTTGGAGGGTATTGTAATGAGCCTTGACTTCTCCACAATGTAGAGCTAGTGCATCTCTTTGGAGGAGCAGGCGACAGTGAATCTAACGTTTCATTATCAAGACTAATGGTTGGTCAGGGTTGTATTGTATGATTGGAACGTTCACTTCTTAATATAACAAAGCCAACACATTTCATGCATATGTTGTTATCGTATTTCAGTTATCTTGGTTACTCTAATGATATATGTATATGTTTTCTTACACATGTATGTATAGACTCTTTTTGGTATTTGTATGTATGAATCTTATTAAGATGTGTTGTTGGTTTAATCATCATCTTGGATCGTTGGTTCACTTGACTTCCAGTTCGTGATGCATCTTTGCTCGTGTGTTCCCTTCCAAGCTACGTGTTCTCATAGTTTTCCAAGGGGCGCACTCACTCCACCTTCCGTGTGTTAGAACCATTCATGCACCTTCCTTGGCTTGTTGCGCATGTCACACCCTTGCTACCAACAAGGAAATCCTACTTACTTATGCACACAACCGTGGTCAAGGCGATATTGTACGACCCACTGTTGGGACTCCTACACCAAACGGTCTGAGGTCTAGTTGGGACTTCTTATCGGGGAGATCCCCTGACATGTTGGCAGGTCCAGCACCGTCAACATTTCTAGTGCTAAAACGAGGGCCAAATGACAAGCTGAGTCCTCATAATTTGTTTTGAATCTTCGTACATCTATCATGGAGTTTGTTATATAGTTCACCCTCTAAAGTGTCTGTCTGATGGACATATCTTTCACGTTGAGAGGGAGTTCTGGGATCACTTGTCAAATCACGTATGATGGTGAAGACGAGGTGGCCTGCCCTAAGCACTTAGATGACTTCCATGCACTCATGGAGAACGTGGAAGGTTTTAATGAAATAGGGGTATGTTCGCTGCTTGCACACACACTTCGCAACCACCCACTACGATGGTGTGGCACGCTGCCTCATAACTCTATGGATTGATTAAAGCAATTCAACGATCTAATTGAAACAGCTTCACCACCGCAAAGTGATGTGGGAGAACATGCGCACGCATCTGTTCAACTGTCACATCCTCCAAACATTACTTCTTGTGAAGCCCAATGGTTGTCACATGCATGTCTTACCTCAACCTCCGTCTTCGCGTCCTGTTGATCCTCTGGATTGCACTATCTTGTGTTCTTCCAATACAGACTCTACACTTGTTGTGAATGAGGATCAAGCCATCGACATAGTTGGCGTTGCAAACCAACCTATGCTATCATTCATGAGAAGTATGAAAGAGATCTTGAACATCAACCCGTGGTGAAGGATGATTCCCTTTTGTTCGCACCTCCTTCGCTTTTCCCTGACATCTTCGGTGATTCTGCAATACCTTATTTTGCTCATGTATCTCTGTTTGCGGATGCACCTATTGTTGATCACTCGTAGGACACACTGGTTGTTAGTCCATCATTCAACAGCGGAGAGGACAAATCATTCATTGAACATCCACTTGATTCTTCATCTGCTTTTTTGGAAATGCAGAGGGTGAACATTCTTGCTTCTCATCTACCCCTCTGTGTGATTCATCAAATCATGAGGACACCAATGAACATCCTGAATTTTCTGATCGTGGTTGTCGTGATCTCTGTACTTCTTCATTTGATCATGATGTTGATTCACTTGTTGTCAATCTATCTAAGCCACTCGCCTCTGATGATCTACCTATCGACGATGTCGAAACCTCGCAGGGTGTTGAGGCACTTTAGCCCAAGCTGATGGTTATGTCAGGACCTCACTGTCCTGAGGTTGGTTTCACTTCCGATCAGAAAATTTTTGAAACACCCAAGGCTCCTCGTCACTCATCTGTATGCATTGAAGTTCAATATCACACACAGATTTCGATTTCTCCACTCGAATTACACAATCCCATCGCTCTTGCATTAGAGGAATCTTACATAGCAAGCACACTTGTGCAACGTAAGTGGTCTACCTTTCTCACGTTTGCTTGCATGTCACAGTCAAGAGAATGTGTATGCTTAACATTTACACGTAGTATAACACAACACCATGGCAAGTCCACTGAGTGCATGTCAAGCGCTTTCACTCATTTCTTTTCTATGGATGCACTTAAACCCGAAGTGTGTTTGGCTTCATTGTTATATCTTTCATGTTTGCTAGTTCACACAACTGTATTGTTCATAAACCATGCCTTCACCAACATGGGTCGACCAATGCGCTGATGGCTACATTGGAAGTATCACTTTACATAAGTAGACCCATGCAACGTTAGCTTAGGAGTAGGAGTAGTGTTTGCTGTTGGTTTGTTTGCTTGCATGCATGTTTGCTTCTTACTTTGCTTGTTTGTTTGTTTTCCTGCTTGTTTGCTTACTTGATTTTCTTACGCATTTGCTTCTGCTTTTTCTTTGTTTTTTTGTTTGTTTGCTTGTTTACATTCGTAGATTAGTTTTGCATGAAACCATGTGTGACTCTTGAAACAAGTTGGGTAAAGTACAAGAAGACTTGTGCAATTATCAATACTTGGTTATCTGTCATCCTGCCTCTATATGAAGAACTTGTGTCTTCAGTCCATGATACATCAATGGAAAATATGTGTTGTTCGAAGTAAATCTTGGTGAAAACACAACACTTGCGCGCTAACTAGTATCACCTGCTCGAGTCAGTTGTTTTGGGTTAATCCTTGTCAACTCAGTCAAGTAGAGTAAGGTGAGGGGGGAAACCTTAACAAGAACATCAGAGGTATATACAAACTACTTCTTTGAAGAAACAACCTCTCCTGCTATCAATAATTTGGGATCCATCTTCCACCTCTGAAATGAATAAGTGCTATGCACAGTTATGAAAATGAAACAAAAAATGAGAAATAAATAAGGTGAAATAAGAGAAAGGCTTCCTGCACAGAGAGGTTATGCAAGTAACTTCGTCGGGGTACTAACCAGGCTCGTTGACAGCGGAGCGATGCTTGTGTTCATGCGTGACTTTGCTTAGGTACTGTCTAGGCCTACTGGTAGCGGAGCAACACTAGAGATGAAACTAAAAATCTAATGATCATATGGATTGTGCACCAATATACTCCTCATCCCAATCGAAACAACTGTGTTGGCTTGGCTTGGCTTGGAATGTGTGCCAATCGATCAAGAACATGGTGAATGCTACATCTTACAATCAAGAAAGTGTGGAAGCCAAGATGATCAGAGAACTAAATAATACTTCCGGAGGTGTTAGACTTGCTTTTCATGAACAAGGTCCATGCAAAGAGCTGGAGATCTACCAGTGTGTCACCAAGTGTTGTAGCAGCTACAACCACCCTTCAAAATTTTGCCTTAGCTTCGTTTTGGAGCATCCCTACCAACCATCCTTAGCATCATGTCTTGCACTATCAAGTACATAGGGTTCAACTGAGTTTCAGTGGCTTGCCAGCCTGTGCACGATAACTTGTTTGTCTCCCTCCCACAGGCCGACATTTTGGACTTAGACTATTTGCTGGCTGAGACACTCCCCCAGAAAATTGCGCAATTCTGGAGGGGAACCAACCTTCCCTCCAGAAATTGCGCAAATCAGCTGAGCAACCTGCTGGGCTCTAGAATTGTGCAGAATAATCAGGCAGTCGTCCTTCAAAAGACTACATAATCTGGCCTGATACTATAACTCAACCCAAAAATTGTACAATTCTCAGAGACAGTCACCTGTTGACCCCAGAAATTGCGCAATCACTCAAGGATAACCAATCCAACTCAGCCCTTAAACTGTCCAAAGTTTTATCCCAGGCTCATTGACTGATGCATGTGCCTTCAGGTCGACCTGTTCCCTCCAAGACTGAGCAAAATTGATTTGAATGCATGGAATGCTTTTCCCAAAATAGCAAAATGCAACATGCAAAAGGCATCCCTAGATTTGAGGGATCTATTTTAGCAGCTAGAGGTTACATGCATAGATCATTTTAGAAACCTCTCACCAAGTGTCACTTATTCCTAGATTTTTGGCATGCACATCATAATCTCGATCTTATCAAAACTTATGAACTGGACGTTACAAAGCTCATTCCTCACATCAATCTTACAACTCTAACATCCCACATTGCATCCAGGAGTCTTTGGCACTTTCAACTTAGCTGTTTCAAGGTAAGTCTACTTCTCATGTCTTACGCTCCGTTTCTATCCCTTTTGGTGTTTTGCTTTGTGTAGGTGTTGTCTGCTTGATTTTAATGGGCGCAATAGAAGGTAACACCCCTATGTGCGACAAATGCAAGAGGAAGGTTGTTGAAAACACATAGGTAGAGCAAATTTGCAAGTTCAAACATATCCATTTGTGATGAAAGTAGCTTTGGAGATTGAGGCTATGAGGTGACAGTGCGATAAGAGAATCACGCGAAGGTAGAGAGAGAAACAAAGAAGGATTTGCAGCAGTAACAGGTACAACAAGAGGCGAGACATGCACATATTGATGAAACTACACCCATAAAAGTTATAGATCCATCCCAATAGCTAGTACGGAGCAAACAGGGTGAGCAATGCTGTTGATCGCATGCAAGGGTGTTCAGGAGCATGGATGTCATTATGCACACGCATGCGATCCCACCCATTGGCACACAAACCGAGGCGAAGACAAGAAGCAATTCCGACTAGAGCTGAACATGTATTTCGACAAGTTGATGTGCATGGTCACCGACACACACTTGGATCAACACATACACTATGCATCAATATGTTGTTGGTCCAACTGCACTCAAGACAATGATGCACATGTTATCAAACGAGTTGGACAAAGGAGCCATATCACTATAGCCGGATGCAACAGAGGCAAGAATTTGCTTTCAATAGGATGTCACCATTGAGTGCGCAGACACCATCACGGAATACCAAGCTTGGCATCAGTTTGCCACCGTCGATCATCGAGAGGAGGTCGAAGAGTTGGTCTTCCCATCACTATCCCAGTCTTAGTGATAGCTTGCATGGCTCATTCAAGCCTATTTTGTCTCACATGGGTACACGTGCAGATTGTATGTAACATCTTGTAAAGTGAAAGTCGATGTGTCGATAGTTGAATGTAACAATCATGTAGTAGGTGAAGAGTCATGAGGGTAGGTGAAGAGTCACAAAGGGGGATGTCAAGGGTCACCCCACCCTTTGTTATTTATTGAACCTCATAACTCATTGTAAGCGCTTTTAGGCAGCTAAGCTTTCGATAGGAGTATCTTAGAGAAAGCTTGGAGAGTATTATAACGAGCCTTGACTTCTCCACAGTGTAGAGCTAGTACATCTCTTTGGAGGAGCAGGCGACAGTGACTGTAACGTTCCGTTATTGGGACTAGTGGTTGGTCATGGTTGTACTGTATGATTAGAACTTTCACTTCTTAATATAACAAAGCAAACATGTTTCATGCATATGTTGTTATTGTATTTCAATTATCTTGGTTACTCTAATGATATATGTATCTGTTTGCTTGCGCATGTATGTATAAACTCTTTTCTGTATATGTATGTATGAATCTTATTGAGATGTGTTGTTGGTTTAACCATCACTTTGGTTGTTGGTTCGCCTGCCTTCTAGTTCGTGATGCATCTTTGCTTGTATGTTCCCTTCCAAGCTGCGTGTTCCCATAGGTTTCCAAGGGGCGCACTCACCCCACCTTCCATGTGTTAGAACCATTCATGCACCTTCCTTGACTTGTTGTGCATGCCACACCCTTATTACCAACAAGGACATCCTACTTACCTCTGCGCGCAACCGCAGTCAAGGTGATACTATACGACCCACTACTGGGACTCCTACACCAAATGGTCTGAGGTCTAGTTGGGACTTCTTACTGGGGAGATCCCCTGACATGTTGGAGGGTCCAGCATCGTCAACAGATAGTTATCCTTGGAGAGCTAGGGATGCTACTCTAAAACAAAGTCATGAATGCGATGTTTTATTACTTCAAGCAACAACTTAGTTTGCTAGATGTAATCTTAATATAACCAACCTAGATCAATCTTAACTCTAGATCTACCAAGCGTTGAGAGGGATCAAATATCTTTTCACTCTAAAATAGGTTTGCATCTCAAGGTATTTGATCCCTCTCGGCCCTTGGTAGATCCAAAGTTGTTGGTTTAATTATTAATTATAAATATAATTATTAATTTTATGTTTTATTATTATTATTATGACCGAGTCAAAATGTTAAACATTACAACATCTCTTTCATATTGGGCCGGAGAGTGCCTCTTGACACAACAATGATGAATATAAGTGGAATGCAATTCTCACATAACATTATCCAAATGGTAGATACACCATTACAATGTAACCTTGATGATTACTTACAAGAGTTTCTAAAAAAATAAGCAATATCATAAAGAATTACATAAATGAATCCTCACATAAGATAGATGTAATACCTCCAATCTTCCATTAAGCTCACTATTATCACTCATAATATCTCCCGGTTGTGTAAGAAAAAACCCCAAGGTAACCTCAAACCAAACATTTATATTGGAAACTAGCCTTTCCAATCTAGAGGGGGATCCCTCTATGAGTCAGGTGTCTAGTGTCACTTCAACAACAAATCAGGTGATGAATCATAGTGGTCAAACCTTTAATTAGGACAAGGATTTATAGATGTGGTAGGGCAGAGAAGCAAATAACCATTGGGCATGGAGTCAAGATGGTTGAGTATTAATCAAGGGGTTTCCAAGATGTTGGTGTGTGAATAAATAAAATTGTAGAGGCAGGGTAGGCAATATTTTCTTAGAAAATTTATTTATTCAAAGTATGGCGGTGGAATAAAGAAGACAACCCATCAAAACAAAGCACCTAACAAGGATGAATTCTGCAATGACTTTGGGGTGAAATGGTGACAATATTTGAATATGATGAATACACAGATCATCAATGATGAATTTTGTTTTTCATAGCTATCATTCAAATATGAATAAATAACATTCATGAGATCTACATGAAATAACACAATCACTTTGCAATTACACAAACTGGAAAATACCAACACAAGAATCTCTAGTTTAAAATGCTCAAGTACTTCTTATCTTGGCCAATTTTGATTAAAATCAGAAAAATATTTACATACACATAGTCGTCTTTCTCTCAAATCACAACCCTTCTATCATTACAAATCATAAAATATATAACACTTCACATTCTATCAAATATTGCTACCTGTTACAAACTTTCTACAGGTAGAATTAAGGACTTGTCACTATCAACAATTGACATTTGATTGCTAGTTTTCAATGAGTTGTTGAAACCTTGTGGTACTTGCATGTTTCACTGGAAACATATATCCATGTTTCAAAATGACATCTAGATCTAATAAAATCCCTAATCAATGTGCAAGGATCTCCCTCAATGGTGATTGACATGAGAAGTAGCATTTTGATTTGTAAATATACGTACTCTTGGACACAAACATTCTCTGGCAATTTTAGGCGCTTTGTAAGGCTGCTCTTTGGCAGATGGCATTTGGTTCTTTTCATAACCCCTCCACTTAAAAACTGGACAATTGGCCGACAATTTTATCATTGGAAAGCTTGATGGTTGCACTAGTTGTAATCAGGGTTGAATTTGGCGTGTGATTTTATTATTATTATTTTTCAGCAGGATAAATCCCACATTTTTTAATTGGAAATGTATTTTGGTTTTTATATGCACCATTGCATACAAAGGCTCCTCCTCTCAGTTAGCGCATTATGTGCAAACTTAATCCTTGGTAGACTTTGGTGCTTGGACTGAATGTTGGAGTTCTCTACTTAGAGATTGGTGCTCATGTTGAGGCCAATTTATTTATTTGTATTTTATATTTTATATTTTACCTTAGCAGGGGAGAGAATAAAGCCTATAAAAAACCAAACTTTTTTGCTCAAGATTATTATTTTTTTACAAAAAAATATAAAAAATTTATATGTGATAACGCTCACCAAGATGAGGTACAATGTAACATAAAGGGACATATCCTTGATCCCCAAATTTCCAACCATTGCAATGGAGAGAGAGCTTCTCTTTTACAGAGTAAGTCTCTTCTCTCATATAATAAAATATTGTTATTTACTAACTCCACGACAAGTCAAATAAATAACATAATAATGGAGTAGTTAGATCTCTCTTAAATCCATGTTTGAACATGTTTTTTCTTTGATCTAGAGGAACTAATAACTTGTTAGGATTACAAAGGTGAGTCTATGGTTGAACATGTGGGCCTAATGATGAAGAACATGTGCTTCTTGGTAAGAGGCCACATGTTTAAATCTAGAGGGGGCAGAGTATGTACACTACTGTAGACTTTAGTAATCAAATTGCTACGTAGAGGCAAGTCCCTCGTCTCATAAACAAAAGGGTCTCATACACCAATTTGGTGTTTTGCTTGGTTGTGACCTTAAAATTAGATTATTATTATTCTTATTATTATTTTAACATGTGGAAACTATCCTCTCAAAGGCCAAGGGAGTTCACCTTCATCTAAAAATAGTAGTAGCATGCACCAAATAACGTTCATGAAGGG
>APFE031250599.1:15632-35958 GCA_000404065.3 Pinus taeda
ATAGGGTCCAATTTTTTTTTTTCTCGGGGCGCTACCCCGAACCCCGTAGAGGGGGGCTACCCGCCCCCCTCAAACCCCCTGGATAGGGGGGGGGCTGCCGCCCCCCTTGTGACCCCCCCACTGCGCAATTGGCGCAACGAAGGGGGGGCTCCGCCCCCCCTCTAACCCTTCGGTTCACTACGTAGGTTAGTCGTGGAAAGAATATAACACAACCCAACAACATGAGCATAGACATTAATCATGGGGATATGCTCCTTCATACCTTTTCTTTCCAAGAGTACTACTATCCAAGATTAAGAATTCACACTATTGATTAGTTTAAATTTAACATCCAACCAAAATGTACCTAGACCACCAAAGGCTTCACGTGAACTCTAAGAAATTCCAGTGCTATCTCGTCAAAAGTTTCTTACTACATTGAGAACTTCATTGTCTTCTAGTTTGATTTCTTGTAGAAAGAGAATCCATGGATGCTCTTGTTTCACTATGTCTTTTATCACTAGGATTTTTGTAGGGCTTCCCAAACCCCTTACATTCCATGACAAAATTTTCATAATTTTTACAGGGTTTACCTCCTCCTACTTTTGCTACTTCCTTCTCTTTGAGCATTACTTGCTTGAGGATCTTTGTTATTACTCGTTGATTTCCCAATTTTTTGTTTTTTCCTACCTCTATTTCTCTTGTGGTCTTCTTGAAGGGCCTTCCTTTCTTTTTTTGGATGCTCTTTGTCTCTTGACTACTTCCCTCTTGTGCCCAAGATAGGGTTTGGGCCATATTATTTGTAATGATCCTTGGAGGGTCTCCTTTGAACTTTGGTTATCTGCCTGAAGCATTTCCAGATTTGAGTGGTGGGATGCTCATATTTTCTTATGTTGCCTCTTGATTCGTATTAACAATCGATTATGTGGATTATATGTTGCCAACTTGCACCTTTGCGAATTTCTCTTGATCTTTAATTTCTCCCTCTTCTATATCAAGGTATGTAGCATCCTCCTCTACACCTGAACTCGATGCATTACCTTACACTGTTTTTTTTTTTAGCCACTACTGATTTCCCTTTATTTCCACCTTTCTTCTAGGTTTTCCATTGCTCTTCTTGCCCCGTTGATGGCTCTGCTCCTTTTCATGATAATTGTACCTTTTTGCAGTTTATTGCAAAATGGCCATACTCATGACAAATATCTGCATTTTGAATGACAATTGCTCTTAATTTAAGCTTTGGTAGTGAGTCCACTGTCCTTGTGTATTTTTTTTAGGTCAACCCATTCTCCAAATCCACCTCTACACAGATCTTGGCACATGTAAACTGTGATAATTTTGGCTCTGCTATATCTAAGTATTTTCTAACCCCATTTCCAATAGCTTGTAGGCAATGATCACTCTAGCAATAGAGCGAAGGCCAAGGGAGTTTGACCCATACAAGGTCAACATTCAAGATATCTTTGTCTGAATCAAATTACAGAGTCCATTTTTTCAAATACAGCCCTCTAGCTCCAAAAATTGTAAGGTTTGTTGCAAAAGATCACATCCTTGTCTTCCTTGTATTCAAGCAAAAATGAAAAGAAACCATTTCCACAAGCATTTTGTCCAATCTTACTTTTCAACATAGGCTTCCAACTCTTTTTTATCCAAGCATCCATAGATCACGTAGACAACTACATTCCAGTAAAACTTCCTAACCAAGGCTCAATCTGAGAAGGCTAAGTAGGTCTATGAACGTTGAGAAGTGTAGTGAGAAAGGCTCAATTTGAATTAGCCTTGGTCAAATTGAGAAAATTCGGAATTTCCACATCAGAAGGACAACTTGGAGGCAGTGAACTAGTGTGACATGGTTCTTGTCACTCAGTTAGCTCAGTATATTCGAGTTAGTGGGCTTGGAGTTCATTTTGCATTTGTTGATTGCTAATTTGCAGCAATCCAGTTCAATTATTTCTAGTTGTACTTAGTTAAACTAGTTCTAACAATTAATAGAACTAGTTGGAGGTCAGCTGTGCAGTAGGCAGGCAATGGGACAACAATCTAACTCAAAGATCATCCAATTAACTGATCAGTCAACCAAAAATAGCTCATGAATGCAAGGAATTCAAATTTCTCAGTTGTGGTGGAGATTCTAAGGTGGTGTAACATCAATTGTAGACTAGTCTTGAGTGTACAGGTGTTGCATGCAATCAATGATCAATCCTTAGGAATTGCGTAATCATTTTGAAGGAAATTACTAAAGAATAGGGGCTAATTTTCTCAGGTATTACACAAGGAAATATGAGGTTGATGGAGGCATAAAGTGGCTAAAGTGTTGGCCAAAGGTCCTCAGTCAATAGTGAGAACAATGATTCATTTACAGGTTGAGCTCAGAGTTGGAGCTAGCAATTGTAATAGTTTCTCTATTCAATTGATTATTGAAATAAACCTTTAGGGGTTTTTACCAGTTAGTTTCTCCTAGATACATTTGTGTACTTGTGTATGTGATTGATGCATGTTTGTGAATGTTGTTCTAAATTGTGAATTAATTTCCGTAGAGCAGTAGAGTATAATTGTGTCTTTTGATTTAGATTAAATGTTGAGAAGTTGCAATTATATCACCATATTTCTACATGGTATCAGAGCAAGATTCACATTAGAACAAGAATTTCGAAGTTGTTCCTCAGAAGGTTCAAATTTGCAGCTTCAGTGTAGCAGGATTTCCCCATATTTGAGAGAATGCCCTTCAATGGACTAAGATTAGAGTATGCCTTGGAAGGGAGCTCATATTTCATTTATTGGAAGGATCACATGGAGGCATTGCTTGATGACAATGAATTGGTGGATTAGGTCAAGACAAACATTCCAAAACTAGGATCAACTGATGCCCATAATCTAGCCACTGGAAGAAAGATGTAGCTAAGGCAAGGAGAATAATCTTGGAGGGAGTGGGAGACCATGTGGTCTCGAGTCTCCATGGGAAATAAACTCCTTTCACAATGTGGAAGACACTGACTGAGCTATTCGAGGATAACAATGACCATAGCAAATTAGCCCTGAAAGACAAACTTCGAAACATTAAGATGCAAAAGAATGATACTATTTCGCAGTATCTCTCTAGATTTACACAAGTTCGGGATGAGCTTGGAGGGGCTGGTGTGAATGTTGCAAAAGATGGCCTGGTGAGCCTAACTCTTCTAGGCCTTCCAAAATCCTGGCACAACTACCAGGACTTTGTGAATGGAAGGGAGAAATTACCGAATTGGGAACGGTTGTGGTCCAATTTGGTACAAGAAGAAGTCAAGAAAAATACTAGAGATGGAGTAACATCCACAAAAGAGGAAGAAGACTTTGCTCTAGTTGGAAAAGGATTAAAGGCCAAGGGAAAGAAGTCATAAGGTGAGGCTGAATCCAGCCAAGTGGGAAAGAAGAAAGACTTGTCCAAAATAAAATGCTTCAATTGTCATGAATTTGGGCACTACGCTACAAAGTGTCCACAAAAAATCTAATAAGAACTCAGGAGGATCAATAGGTGAAGCATTGCCTTCACAGTTCGAGTTTGACTTCACCTTAATCACACACATGGATAGCACTGTGATGGGGAGTGTGTGGTACTTGGAATCAAGTGCCTCGTTCCACATGATAGGGTGTAGAGAGTTTTTCAATGACCTTGTTATATGGAATTTTCACTTCTACAGACAAAAATGAATTCCCTAGATCTAGTGGTCTGATCTAAAACAATAAAGGAAAAAAAGAATCATTGTTTTCCGTAAAGAAATTGGAATGCAAAAAAGAGACCTACCTAGAATTCATAACAAATTATTTTCTCCTCTTCACTTGTAAGCTCCAATCCTGGCTCCACACACTCTAAATGGTAGCTGCGACAATGACTAAAACAAGCAAGGGAAATACAATATCCATGTAGCATAATCCAATAACTTTATTTAATGAGTCAACATGACATTGAAATACAAGAGCATACACATAACACAAGTATAGGAAAACATGATGCCTTTTGTATTAATAAATAAAGGAGAGAGTTACAACCATATATATAAGCTGACTTTATAGATGTCTCCCCAATTGAATTGTCCTTCCTTTTCACAAAGAAAACCTTCATACTCAACCCTAATGAAAATGGACGATGTTTCCTTAAGCTCAAAGTAGCAGTGTGAGGGAGCTATCAATCTCCAAAAGCCAACCTAGATTCTATTAGAGGCAGTAAATTTATAGGGTAAACATTATAGTTTAGGATTTACCAATCTAGGCTTGAGATCCACTTATGAGGGAGGATAAGCTCAAGGGATAAGAGATAAGGTCTCTAAGATAGAATCATATAGGAATTCAAGATCTATATACAACGTAAATAGTTAAAACCACCCTAGAAGCTTTTGGAAGGATAAGATTCATTTTATTTTTATTTTTATTTTTATTTTTTATTTATTTTCCTGAAATTCTAGAATTAGCACACCTATAGAATAAAGCAACCTGCGTTGATTAGCGCTGGTGCTCAGGGATGCAACTTGCACCCAACGCAGGTGGACATGCATACAAGGTGCGCTGGGGCTAAAAACATGGTTTTGAGCAGATAGACCTAGAAACTAATACGTTTTGGAGAGATGATGCTTAGGGCTTTGCAAATGGATTACGAAAAAGTGTTCAAGGATTTTGATTGATTTGATTTTCAGGCCTTTTGAGCAGATGTGAAAAAATGACCTGTAACATACCTGGAGGAGAAATATCTCCATATGCATATTGAATTTGGGGATGACGAAAGGTACAATGCTATTGAGATTGGTACAATAACCTTTAAGAGGGACTCAAACTCCCCTCTTCACCTCAAAGATGTTATGTTTGACCTAGGCCTGAAGAAGAACCTCATCTCTGTAACAGTTTTGGAAGATCGTGGCTATGACGTGATCTTCAGTATAGGGAAAACCTTTCCTAGAAACATAGCTACTGGGAAAGTAAAGTAGATAGGTGTCTGTGTTAAGAACCTATATAAACATGAGGTGGGAGAATGTGCAACCTTAGGGAGCAAGGCATAGATTAGAGATGTGGCGATTGAGAGGGAGCAAGATAAAACTCTCAAGATGGATCCTCAACTAGTTGGGAGTTGGGATGACCAAAAAGATGACGATGATGAGGGCCATGTAGAGACCTCTAGTAGAGGGAGAGTTTGAGCCAAGTGGACAAAAGGAGAAATTGCAGCTATACCTCCAGGAGTGAGGTGGAGTGATCTAGATCATTATTCCTAGAGTTGTGGAAATCTGGGCAGGGTCCATTGAGGCGTTCTCCTCATGGATCATTACTTTGTTATAGGGGCCCATATTATTTAGTAGTACGAGGATCAATGTCAATCAATTATTGAGGAGTGTAGAGGAGTTTTGACAACATAGAAGGAGGCTTAGTAGCAAAGTCAACAACAACACAATTTTCCTAGTAGACAGTTGCAGACACAATTGATTTAGTGTTTTTTTTGGGTGCTTTTCAGTTGCAATTGTTGCAATGCAACATCAACAATGAGAGGTAGTGCTACAATACATTCCACAAGTGTAGAATGGGGGTCATTGAAAATCCATTTCTTGCTAAGAGGGAGTGTTGAGAAGTGTAGTAAGAAAGTCTCAATTTGACTTAGCCTTGGTCAAATTGAGAAAATTTGGAATTTCCACATTTGTAGGGCAACTTGGAGGCAGTTAAGTAGTGTGACATGGCTCATGTCACCCAGTTAGCTCAGTAATCGATTTATTGGGCTTGGAGTTTAGTTTACATGTGTTGATTACTAATTTGTAGCAATCCAATTTAGTTATTTCCAGTTGTACTCAATTAAACTAGTTCCAACAGTTAGTATAACTAGTTGGAGGTTAGTTGTGCAGTGGGACAACAATATAACTCAGAGATCATCCAGTTAACTGATCAATCAACCAAAAATAGCTCATGCATGCAAGGAATTCAAATTGCTCAGCTATGGTTGAGATTACAAGGCAATGTAACATCAGTTGTAGACTAGTCTTGAGTGTACAGGTGTTGCATGCAATCAATGATCAATCCTTAGGAATTGCACAATCATTTTAGAGAAAATTATTAAAGAATAGGGGCTAATTTCCTCAAGAATTGCGCAAGGAAATAAGAGGCCGATGGAGGCATAAAGTGGCTAAGTGTTGGCCATAGGTCCCCAGTCAGTAGTGAGACCAATTATTCTTTTCAGGTTGAGCTCAAAGTTGGAGCTAGAAATTGTAATAGCTTCTCTATTCAACCAATTAATGTAAGTAGGCTTATGTGGTTTTTACCAGTTGGTTTCCCCTATATACATCAATGTACTTGTGTATGTGATTGATGAATGCTTGTGAATGTTGTTCTAAATTGTGAATTAATTTCGGCAGAGCAGTAGAGTATAATTGTGTCTCTTGATTTAGATTAAATTTCTTGAGCAGTTGCAATTCTATCACCATATTTCTACAACAAACCTCATCGAGAGGGATACTGAGGGGATGGCTTCAAACTTGTTTAAAAATTGTTCCCGAGCTTCTTTGGATCCAGGTTTTCTTCGAAGAGTGGCTACAATTGCTTGAAAGACCACATCCTCATTTGTTGGAGGGAGAGGAGCCACCTCCGGGGACACCATTATGATATCTCTAAAGTTTCAATAGACGAAGGCGAGCAACAACAAAAAAGTGCATAATATTACTATTTACCAATTTTTTAGGAGAGAAAAAATAATTCATTAAAGGAAACACAAGCTTGAAGTTACTAATTTTACTACCATTCTTGCTTGGCATCTTGAACCCAGGTACATATTTATCCAAACCAGACACAACTCTCCTGTCTATGTGAAAATCCCTGCCAATATTTCCAATCACACAAGTTATGGACATGCCTAACCCCAGGAATACATCCCTCCCCATAGGGTTTAGGAATGCAAATATCTCAATTCCTTTCAAACTGTTGTAAATCTACAACATGTTTTAATACACATGAGCTCTAATGTACCTATCGACATTGTGGAATAACCAAATCCACCTCTCCTCACATTTGGTGATCTTGAAACCTACACAAACATCATATCTCGTGTTGCCATATTCCTTGAGCTTTAACCTCTTTTGCATGTTCCCTTTGTGCCTTATTTTCCACTTGTCCTTGCACAACCATTATTAGATCTTATTTCATAAGTATGGAAATGGGTGGAAGCTTGGAGTTTCATGAAGCCTTAATGTTCCTTGCTCTAGAATTGTGCCTTATTTTACTAACTCATTTGCGAGAGCAATGTTTTTTTCTTAAAACATGGTAGAATTCATAAGAAATAAATATTTTTACTGTTCTCCAAATTTTCTTAAGAATTGTTCTTAGCACTAAATCTTTAAGGATAGCCTCTTTAATTAAGCTTTGAATGATTAGTTGTGAGTCTCCAATGATTGAAATATTTTAGATATGCCTTTCTTGGGTGAGCAATAATCCTTGAAGAAGGGCATATGCTTCAACATTTTTTTGTTTGACGTCCCAAACTTCAGAAATACTTCACTTTTATAGTTTTATTAGGATAAAAAATAACCCCTCCCTCCTACTTCTCTCTTACTAGTAATAATATATATTTTAATACATTTTTAATAATTTATTTTATGATAACAATTATTATATATTGTAAACCTATATAATTTTATTTTATTTTTATTTTTTAATTTGATTTAATACTTAAAATTGTAAATATATATTTTTATATGTTTAAAAGTATTTTATTATGCTCCTTTTAGAATGATGCTATGATCCCTATTTGAAGTTACCATTTTTGCTTTAATGTATGAAGTTATTGTTATAGAGAGTGAAACCCATAGAGAAACTCCCAATGACTGAATGCTTTTTAAATGCTTATACTTGAGCACTACATAACATCATTGGGTAGATTTAAATGCGAGATAGTGTGGGCCTTCTTAGTGTGGACATATAATGAAGCTAGGGGTAGGTACTTGTAAAGTATTTATTTTAGAAGTTTATAATAAATTTTGATGGACATGTTCATGTTGAGATTTTTATTTAATTTTTTTCAAATGTACATATTTTTTTTTTTTTTTAAATTTGAAAAATATTAAAATATATATGATTTTTTGTTTGTTTGTTTCTTAGGTAACCTAAGTCTTGAGATGACTGGTACGCCTAACTTGTGACTTGAGAAGTTGCGACCTAGGGGCATCTTAGCCGTCAAAATCACTCGGGGATCGCACCCGACATGGGCCACACCAACCCTTAACATGGCTTGATTTTTGTTGAGGGGGTTTTCAAACTGATGACCTTTTCACCTAGAAGAACCTTAATAGAATACCGTGTCAGTGTCTAGTTTACATCCGATGGGCTTATTAAAATATTTTCTCTATGTGTTTCGTAATAATAAATTGTAATAATAATTTCTGGGTAACTTCTTGACTTCATCTTGGACTATCATCATCTTCTTCTTCATCATCGTTATTATTGTTTCCATCATAATCATTGTCATTAATTGTTGATTATAGTATATAAAATATATAATTATTTCACATATGTTATATAAACTATATAATATATATTTTATGTATTGTGTGTGTATCTTTGATGAATATTTTTATATTCTTTATGAGGAACATACATGTTATGGTCCTTAAGGAACTATCACACAACAAGGCTTGAAGTCATTACAATATATTGATTAAAAGCTCAACAAGCCACATATGTTAATTAAGACTAGGTTGAGAGGATAAAAACATTTCTCCCAACCACCCCAATTACATCCAATTGACAAACACACACACACACACACACACACAGAGGGAATTCAACGAGGGATTTTATAGGAGGATATTTAGAGGCTAAATAATTTACAAACAAGGAAGATGAAACTATTAAGAGATTGATAAATGAACTAATGGATGAAAATGAAAAGCAAGTTCACTTGGATCCACTTAGGGGATCATAACATAAAATATTTTCACAAGCTTTCTAGTCATAGGAAAAGTGTCAACACTGCTAGGGCCTAAATCTACCTCAGACGGAGAAAGGCAGAATCTAGGGTAACATCAAACCACGCTTAACCTTGTAGATAGCCCTACCAGGGCGGGAGAGGGCTCTCTCCTTATCAATCTCAGGAAAATATAGCAAATGAGGCTTCATATGACTGATGTAAAGACTAATTTTAGGCTAGGTATGTGCTCAGAAGAATTTGATTGAATTTGATGATGTTTTTCTCGCTCAAAAGTGAAAGGCAGATTTGGGTCCGGGGATTGGACTCAGTTTTGCAGAGGTTTCTGTGGGGCGAGGTAGGCAAATGATTTAGTACTTTAAATTGAATGAGATGGAGAGTCTTAGGACTGGTGAGGAGTTGGAGACGGCATGAGAGTCTCAGGGATCCTCTTCAAATAGTAGAAAACATAAATAATTAAACAAACCCTAGGTAGAGCACTACAACTTCAATGATTTCTACCTCTATCCTTGATTCATTTAGTTCAGCTGAAAGAGAGAGAGAATGTCATACATAAACACATGTAAAATTTGAATTACAGAAAAAGAAACAATACCAAATCAACTTGCCACAAGAATCCCACAAATTGCTGCAAACCCTGGTCTATTCCTTTGCCAAACTGCAGAGATGAATGTACAATGCTGCTCAAAGCTTTCAGAAAAGTCCAACCTAGAAAATTGTCAAAGTGTAGCAAGAAACTAGGGTTTGTGTGAAAATGAGGAATTTGAGGGATATCAGTGATGAGAAGTGTTTAATAAGGTACATTAAGAATAAGGGAAGGTGTGTGAACATCAGGATACAAGTTCTGCTAATGATTTGACCATCCAAGAGAAATTACCTTCAAAACCCTAGGAGAGGGAAATGAACCTTACCTAGGCACAACTGAAGCATGAACAAGGTGTAAAATGACCCCTTGGAACCTGACATGATGATGAAAACCCTCTGAATGATGGTACACTCAGCGGAATGGTGACATGGACCAACATTTGGATAACTTTGAAAGGAGTGAAAACAAATCCTAGACCTAATACCTAGTGACCAAATTTTACTTGAAGATACTCTGAAATGACAAAATTTGACTGACACTCTGAGACCACTTTGTAAGAGCATATTTGATCACTGGAGGAAGGCTGCAAAGACTAACACTAACAAACACCATATGGGAAATGCAAAATAATGAAGGTGATCAAGTTTGAAATTCAAGGGTTTTGCTTAGGTGTCAAAAACTATTAAAAGGTTTACAAATAGTTGAAGACTACAAATATTTTATACATAATTAAAGTTGCAACTTTTTTCCCTCATATGATTACAAAGGACAATAATTGGATGCACGAGGATGTTCCCAAGGATCAATTCATGGTAGTATTATCCTCTTGTAGTAAAGATAAAATTTTAGGCCTAGATAGGTGGTCAGTTGAATTTTACTTGGGAATTTTTTATTTACTTAGAAAGGATTTATTTCGGATGGCAAAGGAAGTTTGTTTAACTTGAAAGTTTTCTTTCATTGTTCATTCATTAGATTTGACATTCAACAAATCCAAGTGTATTGTATTAAGAAATTGTGTATAAGATATGCTCAAATGTGTTGGCAATTAGGATGAAGAAACTACTTTCAAAATTCATTTCACCTGTCCCCGATCGAGGTGGAGATGTACAGACAGGAGGAAATGGTGAGGGGCTATCCGGAACAGCATGCGCCATCACTGCGGGAAACCATCATGCGGAAGGATGCGACGGCGAGCAGGGAAGACCGCAATTCAAGACAAAGGGCAGGCGACATAATGAGAAAGAATGGAGAAGGAATCGACAGCGACTACATGATAAAACAGAGGTTAGGTGGCGAACTTCATTTAAGAAGGTGAGCAGAGCGATTGACAAACAATGTGAAACCATAGAAGGTGGCGAGGAGCAGGGTAAGGTGGCAGGTAGACGTGAGACCCAACGTTCATTGCCAGACGAGCAACATGGCGGAAGGAGGAAGGAGAGAACAGCATGTGCAGGAGGGCGGAAGAAGGAATATCAGGGGAGAACAGAAACAGTTTAAGGTGGAAGACGATAGTTCGAAAGAGAAAGAACCGGAGACTGGGAAAGGGAAAGGTCAGATAAGAGGCACATTCGAAGCTGGGCAGAGTAGCAGGGGTAGAACGGCGAAGCGAGGGACCCGGAGGAGAAGCCGAGGGCGTGGTCGACCGCGACAGGTACCCCAATACGAACCAGAGACTCAGGCTGGTAATCAACAGAAGAGAGGCAGACGCTCCATGGAACAGGCAGCAAAGGATGCGGAGAAGGCGTATATCCAAGGAACTGATAGTGATATCAGAAGGATGATCGACGCAATGGAGTTCAGTGTGCTGGAGGAACCTTCAGACCCTGAAATGGAAGAATGGATTACATTGCTTCCAGACCCGGGGAATACGCATGGACGCCTGACCCTGTACAAACGGGCCCTTCACATGTACTGGGTAATGAAACACCTGCTAGCCAGAGCAATGGAGTAGGTAGCTGTTGAGATGGCCGAGATTGCCCATGGAATGCCAGCTATGACAAAGGAAATGAATAACCTGCAACTACTGATGCGGAACCAGGACAATAAAATCGAAGAAGTCCGGGTCTTACTGAAGGATTTGGCTATGGCGAAGCGGGAGGAAGGAGGCAAGCAAGAAATCTGGGTAGATTAGAATGTCTAAGTTGCTTCTTTTTTTATTTTTGTGATAGAATTTAGAAAATCAATCTGAAAGGTAGCTCTATTATGGGATGCAGTCCAGACATAGGAAATCAGTATGTAGTTAGAACTTGTTATTGGCTGTTGGTATGTTGTGTTAAGCTGGATATGAAGACATTTTCAAACTATGATACGATGAGTGTCCAACAGACCTGGTTTCCCTTCGGGGCAGGTTGAGGGCACAGGTTTTGTACAGTTTTATTATGCTTGTAAATAAATAGAAGTGATAACACCTTAGCTTACAAAAAAAAAAAATTCATTTCACCTGAATAGTTTGGATTCTTGGAGGGGCACTAGGTTTGGCTAAAGGACTTATACTATTAAAACCAAACATATGCCACAAATGGTGATCATATTGGATTGTCTAAAGCATATGATTGTACAAGTTGGATCTACTTGAGATTACTAGTAATACATATTGGTTTTAAGTTTTCACTAGTCGATTAGTTTGTTGGTTGCATTCAGTCAATTTCCTTGTTCTCTTAAGATTGGCCTCTGCTTTCTTCAAACCTTAAAGAGGGTTGATATAACAGTTCCATTTTGTCTCCATACTTGTTTTTATTAGTTGCTGAAGGCTTAAGAAAGGCCATAGAAAAAGCAAAGAGGAATAAGTTTATTTAGGGTATAAAGATTGAAGGCACTGAATTTCTAACTCATTTATTATGTGTGGATGATGTATCATTATTCTCCAATGGAATTGTGGAGGAAGCTTTATATGTCTAGAAGTAAAACTTTCCTTTTAGGACCTTGGCTTTCATATCAAACCAAGTGGTTATGGCAACGAGAACTAGACTTGGTTATTAGATAAGATAGAAAAGAGGATAATTTTTGGTGTAATAGGTGCCTCTTGAGGGGAAATATATTGGTACTTGTCAATTTTATCATAGAGGCATTTCTAGTGTAGTAACACTCATTAACATACATTCCCAAGGGCATAGTGGAGAAGATCAAAGAGGTTCGTTTTAATTTTCTATGGAGGGTTAAATTTGACAAAGTGGGTGCCCATTTGATAAGGTGAAATCATTCATAAAAACTAAGGTTGGATGGTGATGGGGCTTGAGGAATATTCATGTCCTTGGCATTGCATTGGATACAAAATCTGTGTGGAACCTAATCACTAAAGAGAGATCATGGAAGAGGATAATATTACAAAAATATATTTCCCTCGGAACAATCTTGGATTGGATTTGTAGTGAGAGGAAAAGTATAAAAAACATTTCTAACCATCAAAAGGCTTTGGCCCTATTCTTCCCTATCGTTGGTTCATATATGGCATGTAAAGTGGGAATTGGTTCTTCATGGTAGATTAATTAGACACCTACAATATTCTAGGTGATGTAAGTTGGGGACTTGAATACCATTAACATGTGGCATTCGGGATGGTTGATGTCATATAATCTAGGTTTTATGGGTGATAGATTCTAGTGCTTGGAATTATTATATACACAAATTGTGCATAGCACATCTTAAACAAATAACATATCCAAATACATTGGTGTGGGATAGAAATAAGGTGGCACGATGAAGTTGAGCGATGGTGGGACAAAATACAAAAAATGCAAGGCTCTAATGAAAGCAAAGATATTTATGTGGCTTGTGTTGAAAAATAAGGTGCTCATATGGAAGATGTTACAAAAACACGATAATGCAAGTCTTAGCAATTGTATATTGCATATGCAATGTGTAGAGACAATAATGCATCTACTTATAGACTATATTTATGCAAAGTAGATAATAATGGAGCAATATGGGTAGATTGATGGGGAGGATAGAATATGGAACGAATTTAATACTGATTCGTGTATGAAATTATGGTATGAAAAGCAATAACTAAATAAATTTAGGCCTATCACTTTTTTTGTATTGTGGGGTATAATGTTAACACATAATGCATTGTTGTTTGAGGAGAGGATTATGCCACCATGTTAAGTTTTTGTTTGTTTGTTTGTTTGTTTTTTTTTTTTGTTTTTTGTTTTTTGTTTTTTGTTTTTTTTTTTGTTTTGTTTTTTGTTTTGTTTTGTTTTGTTTTGTTTTGTTTTGTTTTGTTTTGTTTTGTTTTTTTTTGTTTTGTTGTTTTGTTTTGTTTTGTTTTTTTATTTTATTTTATTTTTATCATGGTCGATTATTTTTGTATTATAAAACAAACAAAAGAAGGACTATGTCCTATTACATTACGAGAGCAAATGGTCTTTACTATAGGAACAAAAGGGGAACACAATCCCTACCTCATCTTGTGAGACCTTGTTTCTAAAGTACTGAAAATTTAAAAACACATACTGTTTGACAAACTGCCCAAGTAGCAAACAAAATTTACATAGCATTGATGAAAGGATGCACGATGTTCACCAAAATTGGTTCACAGACTCCTTTGGTTGCTGTCCCTTTTTCTTACAGTATCCGGAGGAAGTTTCACCTTGCTGGCTTTGGTTCAGAGAGTTGACGTAGTCTACTGCATCCTCCAGATGCTTGCATTTGTCCTTCAACTCTTCAATCTCTTCTTTTTTATTCTCAATTTCACTTTATTTGTAATTGTTTATGCTCTTCATCTCTGAACGAAGATCTTTGAGAGTTTGTATAAATCGACTTATCATGAATCTGTTGGCACGACACATTGCACAACTCTTGTTCTTTTCCACTTTTTCTAACAGGTTGCAAGACATCTTTGTTGGGCTGTCAACTATATTACTCTTTGGATCTCTATTCTTTGGCTGAGAGCTTCTGTGTTTTTTGTTTTGATGGCCTTCTAGTTGTTTGCTTTGATCTCTCTTGTCTTTTGAAGTGTTCCTTTCAGTATGCCAGTGAGACTGCTTTCTCTTGCTGATGCTGAGAACTTTGGGGATCTGCTTCTGAGTAATGGGAAAGTGATGAGTAATAGGGTCAGGGCTTAAATACTGAATTTTACAGGTGGATGAGTTGCTGATGGGGCTGGTGAAGTCCGGGAGTACCAACAAGAAATTTAACAAAGTGGTATCTCTGCTTTTTTGCAAATGTTCGAGAGCGCAACTACAAAGGCCAGGTAATGCTGGAGCTGGAACAGTAAGATCACACTGAAGGTGGGAACAATGGCCAGAAGTTCTATTCGGATGGGACTGACTCTGATCAGGATGGTATAGATTGAGAGATTGAAAAGATAGAATTCTGAGAGGAGTGAAGTGCGATGAGTTAAGATTTTCTATTCCGATGGCGATGGGATACAAAGACAAAGCCTCTATTAACAGGGGCCTGTAGACTCTTAACACAACGACTACCCTGCAGTTAGTATCAACTTGCAAAATAGGACAATTTTTACAGTGATTATTTCCTTTGATAATATCAACAACTTGTAGAAATTTCACCTGCAGATCAAACTGGTAATGCAATGTACTAAAGAAAAAAACATGATCTACTTCTACAAAACATTAAGTGGAAGCAAAATCGATTTCATAAGAAACATCAACCATAAACACATATAACTAATCAAGAGAAATAATCACACATAACACAAATATATCATTGGGGAAAGCACCAGCATAAAACCCCCAACACTGTATTATCAATCAAGTGGAAATCCTCTTATGTTTACAAAAAATATCAGCTCAAGAGCTATCATGTACTTCTTGCAATCAAAAGATGATGATGATAGACTCACTATGCCTCAATATGTAGGCTACCATCCATCAATCCCCTATTTCCTTGCGCAATTTTGATTGCGGTCCAATTCATAACATATGAGCATTGGCCCCAAATCATACCTGTTGTCAACCATAGGTCCAACTACGCAATCCTTGAGGACACTAGTTCCTCATTCATGCAAGGAATATTCCATGGGAAGATCCAAGCATCTAATAGTACACTGTCCCTCATCTGATCTCAACTAGGTCTCTGACAGAACTGACATGCAACAATTATCCATGAGTGAATCCCCAGTTATCTAAAATAATAGTTGTCACATGCATGCAAGCATTAACAAACTATATTTTATTATTTTAACAACTTGTTAAAATAATCTAACTAGACTTGACTAGTAAGAACTAAGTCAACTGATTATCTCATTATAGAACTCATACTTATTCCCTTAATCAGTGGAGGAAATTAAAGATAAATTCCTCAATTAGTGGGACAACTCATGTGCATGCTCACAAAGACTCCAAATTCGAATTTCCTTAACTAATTAACTCAACTAAATTAATTAATTAATATTTCTAACTGCTGTTAAGACCAAAATTAATTTTACTTCCTATAGATAGACTAAGGACTGCTATAAATAGGAAAGGACCTAGAAATGCCATTTTTAGAACTTTCTATTTTTAGCAGTTTCACCTCTCACCCGATGTGGCCAATGACTTCACTGGCCAAACTGCTATTTTTAGACATTCTATTTTTAGCAGATCTATTTTTAGCACATTCTAAATTTAACATTTCTTGTTGCACATTTTTCAACACTCCCTCTCAACAAGAAAGGCTTTCTCTCGAACCCAATCATGTAACTTTGGAATGTTCTGCATGCAACACATCTACCAGGTCCACTTGCTCCAACAACACTTGGAACAAAAGCACTCCCAACTGACTACTCTGTTGGGCTAGGAACATACTCTAATGCTGAAGCTCTACCTACTGTTGACAAGTGCTCCCTCTTTGACATCTGTGCTACTGCAACATCTCCATGCATCTCGCACCATTGCACACGTCTCTGTGCCACCTAGCACTGTGCAAACACTTGTGCCTCTCACATTGCTACAACCTGCTAGCTATATGCTGTCTTGGGATTCCCTGCACTGTCACTGTCTTTGCCGCTCCATCCGCATCTGTCTCTACCCAATTAGTCAGTTCCTGCTACTCCACATCGGGGCTCCTGTAGCAAGGTCTCATCCAAGAGGTTGGGTACCTCAAGGATCGTGACCCTCCTCCTTGGGACGATCACTCTATATCGCCCCACCTCCTACCTGGAGGTATGGCTGCATGTGATCCCTCAGCCCACCTGGATCGAAGTTTCCCCCTATTGGAGGTCTCTACATGAGTAGATGTCTCTACTTGATCTCCTCTCAGCTTCCCCTATTGTGGCTGCTTCACAACCTCCTGAAGCTGCTGCACCAATCGTGGCTCCTCCACAATCATCTGAGACTTCTTTTGGCGCTGCATGTTGAGAGGTAATATACCCTCCCTCTTAACCACCAAGTCTCCATCACTTGCCTTGCTACTCAAGGCTTTGCATGCATCTTGAACCTCAAGAGCATACAGGGTCTTGACCCATGAACCAATTTGCTTCACCTCTCTAGTGATGATGTGTCTAAGGAAAACCTTTCCCTTACTGAAGACTACATCACAACCTTTGTCTTCCAGCATCGCGATTGACACCAAGTTTCTCTTCAGTCTTGGCACATACTTGACATCGGTCAAGTTAAGGCGAAATCCATGCTCCCTCTGAGAAATAACCGTACCTACACCTGAGACACTATACTTCTCATCATTACCCATCGCTATGAGTATCTGGAGATCTTTCTCTTCCAAAGTACTGAACAAACTCTTGTCGCCGGTCATGTGGAAAGAAGCTCCATTGTCAAGAAACGAACCACTTCCCACCATGGATGAAACCATGCATGCGAAGAGTGTGAAATCCAACTCAAACTGTGAAGCAAGTGCCTCACCTTTAGATCCTTCCCCGTATCCCTTCTTGGATTTCCTCTGTGGACAATTTGTAGCATAATGGCCCACCTCATGACAATGAATGCATCACACTTTTTATTTGTCAACCTTCTTTCCATCATTGGAGGAAATGGATTCAGAAAGAGAAACCTTCTCCTTCCCCTTCTTCGCCTTACTCGCTAAGCCACAGTTCTCCTCATCATGCATGGATGAAGAACTGTCTCTGGTGCTCCGTCTGATCTCCTCCTGCATCAAATTCGACCATAGTCGTTCCCAATCTGGTAGTTCTCCCTTCCATTCATCGAGTCCTGGTAGCTATTCCAGCTCTTAGGAAGGCCAAGGAGTGCTAGAATCACCATATCCTCATCCGATATCACGACCCCTACACTTGCAAGCTCATCCTTGCATGTGATGAGCTTGGTCAGATACATAGAGATCGTCTCATCCCTTTCACACTTGATCTTTCGAATTTTGTCCTTCAGTGCCAGCTTCCTCTGATCGCTGTTATTTTGATATAAATCTTTCAATATTTTCCACATTGCATGCAGAGTCTCCTTCCCATTGAGGCTCAAGACAATGTGATCTCGCACTCCCTCCAAGAGAATTCTCCTAGTTATAGCCACACACTTCCTCCATTCCACCTGCTCAATCTTGTCAGTAGGCTTAGGAATTTCTTGATCAATGAAATCCTTAAGGCCATTATCTTCCAAGACTACCTCCATGCAATCCTTCCAAGCGATATAGTTTGAGCTGCCATCAAGGGCATACTCAAGCCTCAAACCATAGAACGCCATCGATGAAACAGATGTGATAAGAACTTGAGATCTATATCCCGAATAATAAACTTCGAATTTCTCCTGCTAGTATACTGTTCTTGCTTGATCACCTGTGCTTTGATACCATGTAGAAATTTCACCTGTAGATCAAATTGGTAATGCAATGTACTAAAGCAAAACACATGATCTACTTCTACAAAACCTTAAGCGGAAGCAAAATCGATTTCATGAGAAACATCAACCATAAACACATTTAACTGATCAAGAGAAATAATCACACATAACATAGATATATCACTGGGGAAATCACCAGCATAAAACCCCCAACACTGTATTATCAATCAAGTGGAAATCCACTTCTGTTTACAAAAAACATCAACTCAAGAGCTATCCTGTATTTCCTGCAATCAAAAGATGATGATGATAGATTCACTATGCCTCAATATGTAGGAAACCATCCATCAATCCCCTATTTCCTTGCACAATTTTGATTGGGGTCCAATTCATAACATATGAGCATTGGCCCCAAATCATACCTGTTGTCAACCATAGGTCCAACTACGTAATCCTTGAGGACACTAGTTCCTCATGCATGCAAGGAATATTCCATGGGAATATCCAAGCATCTGATAGTACACTGTCCCTCTTCTAATCTCAACTGGGTCTCTGACAGAAATGACATGCAATAGTTATCCATGAGTGAATCCTCAATTATCTAAAATAATAGTTGTCACATGCATGCAAGCATTAACAAACTGTATTTTATTATTTTAATAACTTGTTAAAATAATCTAACTCGACTTGACTAGTAAGAACTAAGTCAACTGATTCTCTCATTATGGAACTCATATTTATTCCCTCAATCAATGGAGGAAATTAATGATAAATTCCTCAATCAGTGGGACAACTCATGTGCATGCTCACAAAGACTTCAAATTCGAATTTCCTTAACTAATTAACTCAACTGAATTAATCAATTAATATTTCCAACTACTATTAAGACCAAAATTAATTTTACTTCCTATAGATAGACTAGGGATTGCTATAAATAGGAAGGGACCCAGAAATGCTATTTTTAGAACTTTCTATTTTTAGCAGTTTCACCTCTCACCCAATGTGGCCAATGACCTCACTGGCCAAACTGCTATTTTTAGACATGTTATTTTTAGACATTCTATTTTTAGCAGATCTATTTTTAGCACATTCTAAATTTAACATTTCTTGTTGCACATTTTTCAACACAACTCACTTACCTTTGCTCAGATCCTGCGTAGTGAGGTTGACCCTTGGATTGCTGGCCACTCTTCGCACGCCTCCCACCTGATCCTTTGAATCGAAGCACTCTTTTTTACTAGTTGTTCGTTGCTCATTAATGCATATTTCCTAGTGATTTCTCTGATAGTGGTGGTTCCTATGCTTATGGATCCTTTTATAGACATGTCTGAGAATGTTGGGCTCGTGACTCTTCTCAGCCTTCATGAGAATATCCCCCAAACTTCCGCACTTGCCCGATTCTCTATTTAGATCAATGTGATCTCTGTATTGACTGATATGACCTTTAACTGTTGCGTTCTGCTCATGGGGATGATTTATGATCTGGTGCCATTCATGACACGTCCTTTTCTTCATTATGAAGATTTTCTTCATTGCATGAGAAGGATTGACTATGATTTTGCTGCCTGTTTTGTGCAGGTTTTTCTGCTGCTGCTTGATCGTATTTTGATTCCTTGCTTCTGTTGATTTGATGTGATAAACTCTACTTTGAGCCTCCGACCAGTCCTCCAGAGGGGACAAATTATGGGATAACTTCTTCATAGATGCGTTGGTTTTCTTTCACCGTTCCAACTCGCCAATCCACTGCCTTGTTGGCAAGTGAGTCAGCCTCCTTATTTTGAGTTTTAAGGACATGTTTAAAAACAACTTTCCACATATTCTTTGTGTTTCCAAAATTCGCTGTCTGATTTTATTTAAGGCTACATTTTTGAAATCTCTCCCTACTTCCATTGCTGCTATAATAATTGTCAAGTCGCCAATTATTATAGGGTCTTTTATCTAATTTTTTTTGAGGATCTTGGTACCTGTGAACAAATTGTATGCCTCTGCCCTATTATTTGTCATTGTTCTTAGACCCCATTCATATGTTGCTATTGTCTCTCCTTTCGGATCCAGGATTAATCCACTTGCCCCTGCTCTTCCTGGATTGTTCTTTGAAGCTCCATTGAAGAAAATAATGTGTTTTCTTTTATTTTTAATCCATTTCTCGAT